>LULA01014396.1:0-45350 GCA_002091835.1 Anopheles maculatus
ATAAATCGATTTTTTTGTTGATGATGCACCGTAACTTGTGGATAATAATGATATTGCTAGTCTTACTGTCTCTATCATTATGCAGGCTTCAGTTCCTACTGCAACAACCACAAGCCACGGTATTGAAGAATTCATCCCGTTGTTGTAAATGTAGCCAAACCGTCATAATCGTTATCAATTTCTGTGCAAACCCCTTGAAAAAAAAAACGCTCAATTACACCACGGCCTTCTTAAAGCCCCAAAAGGCAAACCTCCTCCGGTTGGCTCGTTTCGCTGCACTTGCCATTTAAAATCTATACTACGGTTTGTTCTGCTTTACATTTATCGCGTTTATTATATCCCTGTTGTCTCGCACGCATATACCAGCTTGCATGCTGCGCAACGGTTTTCTACTGGTCCACACACTACCAATCGCTGTTATTATCCATTTTTTGGGCGAAGCCATCTCTTACGGTGGTGCACATTTCGTTCGTGTGCATGATGGTTGCACGCCCGGGAAAAGCGTCTCACATCTGATTCCGGAGGCGAAAACCATTCACCCCGTACGCAAAACGAGGGTCGCAAAGACTGTTGGTGCCACCACACGCCACCACAGCAAGCACCACATTTGGCCAACGGTCAACGAGAGATAGAGAGAAAGAGAGACAGACAGAGTGCAAAAGGAGTAAATTACATTTAAATGAAGCGCACGGTTAGTTGAGGGTACTGTTATTAAAAATAATCATCTTGTTTATTTCGCTTTATGTTCGGCTATGCTGAAGAGGAGCTATACACCGGTATAACCTACGAGACACCCCAACTGCAACCAGAATCGGTTGGACGCGCGCGCCCTCGGTAGAACTGAGTGAGGAGAGAATGAGTGTGTGGAGTCAGTCGACACACGGAGCCGTTGCCGACACTGCATGGGGCTGCATTTGCGTGGCGTTGGAGACTTCTCTGTTTTGTATTCTCATTTCACTATTGCACTGTTGCAAACACTCACGCTGGGCTGGAGCGGCGCATTCGCTTCTTTTACCTGTTTTCCAACAGGCCACATTTATAGCTCTAGTCGAGCTGGACCCCATGCCCCCATCCCCCGCACCGGTCCCGGTCGGTCCATGCACCATAAATTTATCGACACTCACGCGAGAAAAACACAACCACCGACATCGACTACGGCGACGACGACGGAGGACGACTTCCCATCTCCGTCGGGTGTCTCGGTCGATCCCGTGCCTTCACAAACTATTAATTAACATATTACATCGGCGTGGAGCAGGAATTGGGAATGAATTAGTTGGTATCGATGAAACCGAACGCTGTCCTCTGCTTCCTGCGACGCATTCGACCCCGTCCCACTTGCGATCTCTCCCGGTGGTATCTGCTGGGTAATATTTATGGCAAATTTATGCACTATCGCAGTGTGTCAGCTCGCGGTGCTACACGGTGTTTCTGGGTGGGTGAAAACAACAATAAAATCGAGCACGAGATCGCGATCACGAGCGAGAAGGCCGGCCCTCCTTGTGGAAACATCTTCTTCTGGGTGATCTGGCACTTTGATCTGCACGGGACCGCCAAGATCGGGACCGCCGGCGGGTAACACGGGGAAGCCCAGTGTGTCCTCTACGCTGCTATGCTTCCGGGAGTGTGCACTAATGACCTCTGTAGCACAGTACCGCTCATCAGAATTAGCAGGAAGCGGGAAGTTCCAAACTAGTCCAATCATATTGCTGTTGCATTGGTCCTGCAGCAATAAAGTACTTTCACTAAATACGGTTCTTTTAGTTAGAAGACGCACAGGACTTTGCAAGTGAATCGATGGACTTCTTTAAAAATGGCAACGAACCCACACCAAACAACTTCATGACACTATCCCATACCTTCGGCAAATTATTGTTGTGTTAATTTGACTGTCTTAAACCGACTTTTCGAAAGTATCAAAGTGTACTTCACCAATTTCTACATCATCATCTTCACTCGATTCGAAGGAGCTCGAAGGAGGCCAGCCAGCTGCCTGCCAGCTGTTGTCGAGCGGCGGGTGTACATTGAGCGAGGGAGATTGCTTTGCCACCATTAACTAATGACCGTTATTTTCAGTTCAATTTCCGACATAATTATTTGGTCAGAGCGCGCGCGCGCGCGCCACTCGCACATCGTAACGTTGCGCGGGCGTACGTCATTAAAATAACACACACTTCTTCATTATAACTCGCTGCTGTGAGCTCTCCGGTAGCTCGAAGTGGAATATCGAAACATCAGAAGGAACGAAAAAAACGAACAAACCACAAATCTCCTTCAATTCTTTCATCGCCCTCCATCCTTTCGCGCAAACGGTTTTATTGAACGAAATTCGGAAATTGCAGTCGCAATTATCGTCGTGCCGGTTTGTTCTGGCGAACAGACGATGATGGACTTTCGAGGCTAACGCCGCTAAGATCGCGCTGCGAGCCTCCGTTTGATTCTAGAGCAATCCCATCGACGTTAACGAGTCGGTTGATGAATCATCTTCGCGTGATTGAGCAACGGAGCAGCGTGCAATTCATGGCTACGGTACGAATTGAATGCCATCACCATTTGTAATCGCTTCGAGTGCTCGATCAGCACGGCGGCAAACTATAGAGCTTCTGCTGCCGCTGAAGGTGAGAGATGCAACCGTCAAAGATGCGCAATAAGCACAGACACCGTGCCAGAGAATCAGTTTTAGCGCGCACAATTTACTTGTGCAGTGATCGGTGCAAGCGGTACCATTCTTGGCGCGATGGTGTGACTATTAGGTAGACGTTAAATGCGAGCGATGGGACTCTTTTGCCATTTTTGTCGCCTTCGATTGTTCGTTCTTCACGAACAAGTATTATGTATTTGTGGAGAACAGTTTTGCTAAAACGGGACTACAAGAGATGCATTGGAGTTGTTAGAAATTTTCCACAAACAATCAAATTTATTCAATTCACGTTCGTTTAACGATCGTTTTATGCAACTGTTTGGTTTATCCCTTCACGCGAAAAAACGATACTTGAGATCGATCTGTATCCAAGGTTTTTGAAGAGATCTTACTTTGTGGAGATGATGCTCATTATATTGAGACAGTGAGCCTGTACTTAATGACCTTCATTAGTCGACAAATTTGATCGAATTTGTTTTTGAATTTTTATGCAATATAGAGAAGAGGCCTCAGTACGATCACATCAATACAGATCTTTGACACGTTCTAAACTATAAACATTCTAAAAACCCAAACCAACATTTGGTGACTCATCCAATGTCATCTTCTTTCTTGGCCTAACGACCTCTAAAGGTCATGCCTGCCATTTCTGGCTTACTAGACTTATTGTTACCACATAGTTGGATAGTCAGTCCTCACTATGGGGGAACGGCCCAGATGAGACTTGAACCCCGGTCCTGCCGTGTGAAGACCGGCGCCGGAAAACCCCAACCCAACATTCGGTGACCCATCCAATGTCATCATGATGTGCATAACTATCATTGTATCATTGGACATACTAAGAAACAAACTATAAAGCTTACAAGGATTGTCCTTCGTATGCTACGGTGTGATACTCTCAACGCGGACATCTTATGGAGGCCTTACGAACTTGATGCACTACACAATTGATTGTTGCTTATCATGATAGCAGTTTTTCTATCGTTTTTCACCTCATATGCGGTTCTATTGCGGTGAATTGAAACCGTAAATTAGTCTTTTTTAAATTTATCAGCAAAAACAATTGACGTTGTTGATAATCTAGAGCATGGAAATTAAAGGACTAAATTTCTTGTGTCTTGCTTCTAATCCGAAAAGTTGACAGACTTTTCTTTCGTATCAACGCGCATACCGTGTAACCTCGTCTGCACTTAAGAAAGCAGCTAATTCGGATGATTGAATTTCACTTATCCTTACACGTTGAATCTTCAATATAACCCCGAACCGCACAACACGCAGAAAGTGTGAACTGGTTCGAAAGAAATACTCTCACATAATTTCACATGGGGGGCATCGCTCTGACCCGAAGCGAACCATCAAGATCGAATTGATTAGTTTTATTTTCTTGTTGTTTCGTGTTTTCTCCTTGCGCAGAGCGAGCCCATATGGGTGAATAGAGCGCTATTTGGTACGTTTACAATTCAGCACAACAGCTGTCGAACGCTGGCGATGATCATGACGACGATGCTGATGATCGTTGGCCACACAGGGTTAGAGAGGGTTGAAAGGAACGCGCACAAAACACAACCCTCCAAAACACGCTCCAAGTTGTGGCAAGGGTGATGGTGATGGTGGTGTTGCTGATGGTGGTAAGCCTAACGCGCGCGCTTGTAGCATTAGATCCTCTTTCACCTTTCGCTCCGAATAATGGATCGTCATAATATTCCGTTATCCGTGGAATTAATGTTGATCGACTGGACGCTGGATAAATGACGATCGTCGTCTGTACGATCGATACTTGTCTCACGAGTTTCTGCTTTGTAGGCAGATAGATATGTATGTTGCGGCTTGGGCAAACCAATCTCCCCCCATTCACAAACGATGATCGCCGCGGGCTATCCCTGGCTAGCTGTCCGTCGAGTAAATGATTTTGTGTTTTTGTCTTCTTCGCTATAGTGACGTTTGGGCATGGAGCATGCTTGGGAGTTGATGAACATGCCGAAAAGTAAACTTGAAGCAAGGTTGCTTGTATCAATCGTTCGGGCATGGTTGGTAGTAGCATCTTGATTACGGCCAACGATGAAATTATCGATGATGGTGCAGTTTTTGTTTGACAATTGCTGCGGTACGTTCGTACATGGTGTCAGTAAAACTGCAACTAAAATTAGTTGTTCCAGATAACTACTTCACCCCATGCTCATTATTGATAGATGATACTCAAAAAAGTTTCTTTTTCCACCAATAGGTTAAGTAGAGCAATCACTAATTTTGTCATCAACTTTGCATTATATCCACAGGTTTCACAGGACAGGACTGCAAATGCTGCTACTACGACGACCACGACGACGACGACGCGAGCAGACGAGTGCAATCTCGGGTTGAGGTTAGTATTGAACGCGATGCGCAAACATTATACATACATTTCTATTCTCCATTCAAATCGTGATTCGCAAGGCCCACAACAGTAGAACTTGTCCACCTAGAACAGGCTTTGGACGATGGAAAAAACAAGGATGGGAGTGTGTTTTACTCGGCGCGTCGGCATGCCTTCCATGCACCAGTAGGACGCGAATAGGTTTGTCTAGTGGTTCCCCATGTTTTCTTCTGCTTATGCAACACGACAGTATTTCACAGCAGCAGCAACAGCAATCTCCCCCGATCGAGCTTGTCCTACGCGACGCGTCTAAACGCAATTGCTGTTCTGCGTTGCATTCGGAAGCGAGGAGCGGTTGTTGGAACTGCGAACTGTATATACCAATAATGATCGGTCAGACAGCCTGTGAATGCGGCTTTGTAAGTTAGTTGGACAACGATCGGCAACACACAGGAGTAATGGCGGGCGCTTCGCCATCATGCTGCTGCTGCGTGCACCATTCAGTGCAGTGAGCCCCAGCAGCAGCGAGGAGGTAAAGTTCTCACGCTCGGATAAGAGGGAAAACATTAGAAACCAAGACTCTCGCCAGAGACGGCGAACGAAAGGCAAGAGCGATGGTGGCGAATTGTAATTTATTTTATTGCTGGCAGCTATTTTGTTATTTTACGCTACTCAAACTCCCCTTGCCTCTCAATGTGGATTCCGTTCGGTGTTGGGAGCGTTGCAATTTTCGCGTTTTTCTCGCTTGTGCTGTGTGCGTTGTGCTGAATGATATTCTTCTTTCCCAACCTGGACCGACAGTGAGCCGAGAACACGGCGATTGTTGGATGGTGCTTTCATTCAGTAATATAACTGAACTGCCTGCCTGTGTGTCTGTTCCTTGCCTGTTGTAGCAGGATCCATCAATGAGGCTTTCCATGAGCGATTGTGCAAAACTGCTGCAACTTGAGCTCTGTTACGCCCCTCGTCATAAAATGTAACAAATTTCAAAGCCATATAATGAAGATCCGTGGGGTTCTCTCAATTCGCACACAGTGGAAGATCTACCGTTAACTTTAATTTACGACCAGAAATACAGAACCAATAGTAGAGGGTCTCCTTTGGTTGGTCGGTGATGACTAATGTGATCGATCGTAACCGATCATGTACAGGGCCTCAAGTAAAAAACAGCGAAAACCTTCAACCTTGAACCACCACTGCCAATATACTCACATAGCGCAGCGTATTGTCATTCCTCCCACCACATACATAAGGTGGTCCGCGCGACAAGTATCCGTTATCGGTTCTGGTTTGGGTTTGGCCGCAACACAGCTGCAACCACCGGCGAATGAGGTCGAACAGCTGTTTTGATGTATCGATCGTGAAGGGAAAGGTACAGGAGATCTCGGGTACGGGTCGCTGTTGGTGTATGGTTGCAAAAAAAACCTGTTCCCAAAACTGCTAGTAGATCCTGCCTCTCGATCCTTGCGTTACATTCCACACTGCAACGGCGTGGTTGGTCAGAATCGGCGATTTCCCAACTGAACATCAACAAACGATCGGTTAACATCGGTTGATTAGTCGAAGTTTTATTAACCCTGTGTTTTATTTTATTCTACTTTCGACACCTTCTAGGGCGAGTACTGATGCTGCAATGGAAGGTAGAGAGACAAGTGCACCCTCATCACTACTATTGCCGGCCACATCACCTCTGCTAGCATCTTACAACTCGCCGGGCAAGAAAACACTACACACAAATGGGAACTCACAACCCCATGTCACAAGCTCCGGGACGCCAGTATCGCTGCGGCCGAAAGGCCACTACCGATCGTCGTCGCTCGAGAACAACCCGTTCCATCCGCACGGCAGCAAGCCGATGGTTGGGCTTAACATCGCTCAGGCCAGCTTCACCGGTACGTTGAAATCTCGCCGAGAGCAAAAACGGATATCCGACTTTCTCAACAAGCAATCATCGTCGTCGTCATCGTCATTAGGCCTTGGGGGGACTGGATCTAGCGGCGCTAGCTCGCTAACGCTCGTTTCCACAACGCGAGAACCACAGTCCGAGAGCAGCCTGCGAAAGGCTCACTTCGAGAACATTCGCGAGATATTCGAGAAAAACAATAGCAAAAATGCCGCAGCCCAGCAACACCACAGTCAGAAGTCGGCTAAGCTAGCGGGTCACCAGCTAAATGCTACAGCAGCAGCAATGATGGCGGCCAACGTCGCAACTGCCAGCGAACTTGCCAACCACGGTGGTAGTGCATCGACGCTAGGAATACCGATCGATGACAAACCACCGAAAATACAGTCCTGCAGCGGTATTCTAGGAAAGGTGAGTAAGATACTGTGCCCGTGCCGTGCCGCAAGCACACTAATGGCTTTCATTTCTTTACTATCCTCCAGGGCAAACAAGTGATCCGTCCGATTGCCTTCAAACCAGTTCCTTACAAATGTAACACACCAAATTACGGTGCCCCAATCGGTGGACGCCTGACGGAGCTTAGCGATCGGTACGGTTCGACACCGTCGCTCGGTCCTACGATGAGCCTGCAGTACAAATTCGGAAGCACCACGGATCTGCACCATCTGCAACAGCAGGGCAGTAGCGGAAGCAACGGTGCCACACCGATCGCATCCATTGGGCCGTGCTCTAGCAACGGATCGATGGGATCATCATTCGGTACGATTGGTGGCAGTATGATGAGCAACAGTTACCACCAACACTATCACCATCAATATAGTACCTTAATGCGTAAAGGATCCTCGACTATACCCTTCAAAACTTACGATAGTCTGGAGTCTATACTGAAGCTGCCGGATAGCATGGTGTCGTCCTATCCGAATCCCAACCATGGGTATGTTGCTCATGTGTCATAGACTCACCGTAAGCCTTTAACTCACTACAAGCTTTACATTTCAGCCTGTACCACCAACAGGATGTTCTCGATATGGCACCATCACCATCCGATTCTGGCATATCCGAGCTGGAAGCTGCTTTGCGCGATCGTGATTCCGAGCTAGCTTACCTACGGCAAACTATGGAGCACAATGAACAAGTAATATTCAAAGTTCATCAGGTTGGTAGTGTGCTGTTGTGTTACTGGCTGCATTTGGTTCAAAGTGTTCGTTGGATTTAGAAACCTTAGGGTATAGTTTTAACGACCTTTTCAAAAAAGGCATAGCTAACACGAAAAATATGCTTTACCCTCGCCTAATGCAATAATGTGTTGCCGTGCTGGCCCTTAACTAAACCTTTTGTGGTTATTGTTTTTTTGTTCTATCCCTTCCCCAGGACAAAGAGAAACACTGGGAGCAGGAACTGAACCGGTTGAAAGCGATCCACGAAAGTCGTCTGCGAGCTGGAGCTCAAAAGGTACACAAGCTCGAACAGCTGCTCATGATGCAAACGTTCCAGCTACGGCAGGACAAGAAACGTCTGCAGGAGGACAACGCTCGTTTGCAAACGGGCATGGCACAGGCGAAGGATCAAACCGAGCTGCACAAATCGGAGCTGGAGCAGCTGCAACACAGCGCAAAGGAGCTGAAGGACCAAAATGGAGATTTGCTAGACGAAATTCAGATGCTGCGAAGAATAATCAGCGATCTGAAGGAACGTCTGGAGGAGAGCGAATGGAACCTGTGCCAGAAGAATGGGGAAGTAGCGCTGATGAAAACTCAACTCAAGGATGCACAGGTAAGTGGGTAGGCTGTGGTTAGTTAAGCGGTGCAAAACGTTGGTAAACCTAACCTTTGTTTATTTTTATTTACAGGCTGAAATATCCACGAAAGATCAGGAAATTGTGCAGCTCAAGGCGGACATGAAGCTGCAAAACTATGACGATATCAGTTTAAAGAAGTCAGAGGTAGCACAACCCCATTGTGTAATGAGGAACTCCGATAATTAACTTCCTGCTGTCCGTTTTTTTTAACTTGCAGATAAAGAAGGAGCTAGACTTTGATCTGGAAATTTCACAACTGAATCGCATCGTGATCTTCAAAGATCAGATCATCGTGCTGATGAACAACGAAATACAAAAGTTACGCAAGGAACTGTCCGATATTTCGATACTGCGAGGCTATGAAGGTGCACCGACCGGTCGGTACACTCGGTACAAGAAAAAGCTTGAGCTGGTGGCGCAGAAATTCGAGGATCCCGATCGCCCGCGCAACGATAGCAACAACAACAACAATCAGATCGCGAACAGCAACAGCACTAACAAACCACCAACACCAGAGTCGCCGGATGTTGAACGAAACGAGGACAAAACAGCATCCCCATCGGCAGTGATCTCCAGCAGTGACATCATTAGGAACTATTTCAACAGCAACAGCAGCAAACTCGAGATGAACAAGAAGCTGTTCCTGAGCTCGCAGATTTGCAACTACTCCGATGAGGACAAGTCAAACATTATCGATGCGTATGGTAGCGGCAAACAGGTCGACATGACGGAAATCACGCTCGATTTAAGCAGTCTGCTGCCAAACGCTTTGACCATGGTGGGGCAAACGCCGGTGGAGGAGATAACAGGCGCCGTTGCAGATGCCTATCACCAGCACAGCTCATCCGATGACGATTACAAATCCATGACACCAACGCAGGAAGATCACGATCAACCTGAAGGCGAGAAAGATACGCTACCCATTGAATCGACTGCGCTTAAGGTAGGGAAACGGCAGCAAGATAGTGCCGGTGAGCTGGAACGGCTCAACCGTGAGCTAGCGTCCTGTCGGGAATGTTTCGAGCAGGAGCGTTCGAAATGGGCGGATGAAAAAGAGAAGGTTCTCATATACCAACGGCAGCTGCAGAAAAATTACGTCGAAATGTGCAAGCGCACTCAGCAGCTCGAAGAGCAGCTTAGAACGATACGGCTAGAGCGAGGTCAAGAAGACCCGGTGGAGTCGAAAGTAGAGCGTACGTAGAAAATGTATGAGGTGAGTTCCGGTTACAGTGGCTTAGGTTTCTGCGGAAACGGATGTGAGCCCTTACTATAGCGATTGCACTGTATCGCTCTAGACACTTGCCAGGATTCTTGCCAACACCTTTCGTGTGTGTTTAGAAAATATTTTTCATCAAAAGCACACAACCACGATCCGATTTAGTTTCAATTATTCACGCACACTGGCTGATAGATGTAGGTGGGAGTTAGCGATACTTAAGTGATTGAAAAGCGTGTTTTGTTGTAAGTTATATCAATAATTACTAAAATGCAATTTGCTCTTCTACCTAGCTCGCGTACTACTGCCCCGAAATCGTAGTGAACCATCACACAAACAAATTTAAATATTCATTTGCTGTACATGTATTTCGTCTTTGCTATAAGTTAAGCCCGTTAGCGGAAGAATGGTAAACCAGCGACAACATTCGATTCAACGCCCAGATGATCCTCCCCACGAACAATCTTGAAGAATCCACCATCTCCCCACTGGGCACCCCACGAGTTAGCACACAGCCAGAACTTTACGTTGTTCTCCTCGCCCCAGCCCATCACCTTGACCGAATGCATTCCAACTCGCACACCGAGCGTATGCCGATACACTCCACTCTTGTACTGCACAAAGTCCGTGTACATGGTGAAGGTGGCCTGGGCCGGTCCAAAGTTGAACACTTCGTACATGATGCGCTCCTCGTCCTTCGGTACCATGTACGCCACACGTCCGTAATGTTTGTCCTCCGCATAGGTAACATTGTACCCGGGTTGGCAAACCCGCAGACACCGTGGACTATCAGCAGCAACTCCCGCCTTGTTGCAAATATCGAACGGGTACGATTGGCAGCCTTCGTTCGATCCGAACGGTCCACCGCTGGTAATACCACTCTCTACCCAGTAGTTCCACACGGCACTCGGCATACCTCCATCACAGCCAAATCCACACCGATGGCAACAGGAGAGGACATCGTACGCACCAAAGTTGAACTGATCCTTTCCCTCCGAATGGACGCACCAACGATCGGTCATGGTAGAAACGGCCGCAACGGCGTAGCTCGAATCGCAACATCCCTGACTGCGTACCATGTTCATGCTCGTACAGTAGGACCACTTTTGACGCGCGTCGAATGTCGCCGGCATCGGTTCTTCGTGCAGTTTCAGCACGAATCCTTGAGGAAGTTGGAATTTCATCATCTCGTCCGAAAGCACACCGGCACGGTACTGATCGTTGCGCTTCAGATTAACGGCAGCCTTCCAGGTGGTGGAACGGTTGTTAATTGCCTGCACAAAGGCCGTCTGGGACGTAATCACATTACCGTGTCCGCTGCGAAACTGTTCCGGAGCGACGTTCGCTTCGGCAAAGCGTTGCCGATATGGTGCAAAGTTTTGGTAGTAGTTCTGGGGCTGGTTGTGCTCGCCACTGCTTTGCACAAACAACTTCAATCCAAGGTGGTTCTCGGCACTGCCCACTGCCTGGGTGCCATGAAGGCAAAGCAGTAGCCCGATGGCGGCCAACGATGGGACGAGTGCCATTTTGATGATTGCGATCGGTGCAAACGCCAACTGTACCATTTAGCATCGAATGCAATCCCTTTAAATACTCTCGCCAAATCGTTCGTTATCAATGATGCAACCGTGATACGGCTGTAAGGTGAACGCTCGGCAGATAGATTTGTTTATTAGTCTACTACCTACTGTACACGATCGATGCATTGCTTTTTGTTGATGTCTACGGTGTTGATAAAATAAACTGCACCGGGTAAGAGTAAAAATGCTTAAGCCAGCAAGTGTTTAACGGGTTAAAATTAGATTTTAATACATTTTTGATTTTGCAATAGACTAGAATGAAATTTGTTTCTTATCGAATAACTTGATTAAATGATTTCGTCACGTTCGACTATTCCCTGGAATCATTATCGATACGTCTGAATATCCTTTCGTTCCTCTTCGAGACGCATCCAACCACCCAGCGGTGACGACGTGACCTTCTTGTCAAGCACAATTTTCGCCCTCTTATTGCTACGCTCGACCGTGTCCGTTACCGATTTTCGCTTCAAATCTGGAATCTTTCCGAAGCTTTCCACCCGGCCACCGATAAACTTTACTCGCGCCTCACGCTCTCCTCCGCTCCCCGCCGGAAGAACGATAGCATCAACCCTGTTACGTATGTCTTGAGCCAGTGCGATCGCCTGCCGGCAGCTGATACTGTCCGGACGATCCAAAATACGATCACGAATGTGATCAATTTCGCTGAGTAAGAACCCGGTCGGATCGTCCGGCATGCACACTTTGCAACCCGGTTTTCTTGGCTGTGGATCACGTTTCTGAACTGTGTTCAGTATTTTCGTCTTGCCGACACTACCGGAACTAGTGGTGCGATGCTTCGTTATGGAGTCTTTGCGCGTAGGTTTAGAGTCCGTCGTTGGCTTCTTTTTAGTTTTCGAACACGGTGAACATGGTTGCTTTGCTAAAACACTTGACGTTTTTGATGTAGCCGGCCGCTCTACGTAGCGATCAAACCGTGTCTCTGGTCTCGTTGACACCAATGGTTGTGAGGACACCTCAGCTGACCGATTCAATCGAGGATTTGGTGCTGTTTTTGGCCGCACAACAATTTTGCTAGATAACGGTCTCGTTGCAGAAGCTTCCGCGGGTTTCAAAAGATATGCCTGCAAAATTTACACAAGCATTTTCTTTATTGTTTGAAAACATATTATGGTTATGATCAGCAAATATTTACCATTCGACAGGGGCTGTCCCGAAAAAAGTCACGGAAAATTTTGGCACCCATATTTGCAGCCATTTTCAACAGACGAACGTACGAAATGGAATGATGTTTAAGCAAACGGTATAGATTTAGAACAGCTAGCATCAAAGGTTACTTGGTCGTCTGTGAACGCATTATTTGTGGTTTTAGATAAACTCATCGGTAAAAGTTGTTACACACTGTACTAAATGGAAGCAACAACAATAGTGGTCGAATTGTTACATCGTTCACTGTTGCCCAGCCTAAATCAACGAATCAAACGCAATCAAATCCTTTCTGCGGATTGTCGATGCCTCGTGCGCTCAAATTTTTGAATTTCAAGCACAGTGTTTACGAACGTGGGTAAAATGTGTTGTTGTGCAGATTGCATACTGTCAGGCGACTACATTTGAAATGAACCGGTTTTGCCGTATCCAACTTCAAACGTGATTTAAACGCAAAGCGAACATGAACCGCACACTACTACCGCTGGAATAAATATTTCATAGACAAGTGTTTGGAATAAACGAAAGAAAGCCACAATAACTAGCAGCCAAAGGACGATGGAATATCGTAACTGTACCAATATTATATTGAACAGTACAATCACAATCTTCTTATCAGAATATTTTTCACCCGTTCAAATTTAGAGGGAATGATTTAAAAACGTATCAGCAATATTTCCATGTATCGCTTAGTTTGCAAATTTATTGTATTTTGTTTGTAACATAACCGTTCTTTAGACACTGCTTCGGAGGTGAAAATTGTAATTACAACGAGACCGTTGCATTATGTTTCTTCAAGTTTAAAAACATTCTAGCTAGGTACAAGCATAACAGTCATTGACCATTCGTCTTTGGCACTACAACTTCAGGCCGGACATTTCAGGATGCTCTGACTTTATTGTACCCTTAGCTGGATAGTCAGTCTTGCGTGCAGGGTGACGATTCGAACGGAATTCGATACCCGGTCTAGCCGTATGAACCGGACAGCCCCTTTGACCATTGGTGATATGTTAATTATGAATTCGCTAAATAAGAATTCGCTAAATTCGCTAAATACACTTTTGATGGCAATTGATTGTACTAGTCTACTAAAGTAGTGTTACAATGTAAAGTATACTTTACTTTACACAATTTCCAATCGAAAGTCAGTGGCGGATCAACCTAGGTGCGGAGGGAGCGGCCGCTCGGGGCCTCGCCGGTTAGGGGGGAGAAACACTTTTGATGGCAATTGATTGTACTAGTCTACTAAAGTAGTGTTACAATGTAAAGTATACTTTACTTTACACAATTTCCAATCGAAAGTGCAACAATTTCATAAAGCACAATTCAAGATTAATTTTTATTCAAACTACTCCACTGTGAAAGCGAAAGTGATTCTTTTTAGCGATCATTCAACTTTGCTCAGTTCTCTTTCGTTGCATATTCGCGTTCTCCCCTCCCGTAGCGATGCCTTTAGGCTTTGCTTGTGCGCGCTCTATCCATTCAAGGTCAGTAGATCAAGTTCAATGAAAACCAGAAAAAAACTACTTCTACAGCCTCGCGGAACCGTAGTGCGCGGTACCTTATTCGGAATGGGTGATGGCTGCGCGGTGAAAGATAATTGTGAATGTACACGATCATAATTTTCAAGGAAATGAAAGCCGATGTAATGCAATATGTACGATGCAGTAAAACGGTAAGAATGCAGATATTAACTTGTTCTTTTTGGTAAGCTCTTTTAAATAACAAAAGACAACACATATTTCAAACAATAGATTATTAAAAATGGAACGTTATGTAAGCTTTAGTGAGGGAACACTGTTATATTGCTTGGCTACTTCTTTTTGACTACATTAAGTTGCTATTTCATGCATCAAATATCAAAAAGCAACATTTTTCCGAAAATTACGTGAAAGTAGACCTTTTCCCATTCAATTTTATATCTCCTTGCTTAGAACGCCAGCAAAACAGAACTTGACAGTTCGATGTCACTTCATTCTCAGCCCAGTTATGCTACTTGGGCGTCGGCTTTCACTTTCCTTCCGTTCTTGTTTTGTTCAGCGCGACAGTCAACTTTTACCGTGAAATTACCATTATTACGTCGAGTGGAAGAGCACCAACATTAATCACAGATTTTGCTTTCTTCACTTTTGTTTTACCGGGTGCTGTGGTTGAAAAGCGGAACACGAGCAGTTAAAGAAGGGTGAAAGCGAACCACGAAACAAAAAGCACCAAAATCACCGAAACGGAGCGCGACACAGCCACCCCAAACGCGAAGAAAGTTTAGTCCCTCGCTGGAAACTGGATCGATAGGCTTGCTTTGCTGCACCCGGGCGCGCACCACATTTCTGTCAAAATCCAGCAACAAAAAAATCGCCCATCGCGTCACACCAAAGCTAGTTCGAAGCGCTGACGAAGCGCTTATCAATAAAATACGAAGCTTATTTGCACACCTCACCTCATCAAGGCAAGCGGTGGTGGTGATCGAAACAAACGGCGCTAACCGCACACACAACCTTTACTACCTACACCGTACCACCACCGGGACGTGTCGGTCCGCATACGGAACGCAACCCGTCGTTTCCAGCGCTTGCTACGACCAGGAAAGATTATTCGTCGTTCGCACCTCACGATAGACGGGTTTCGACGGGCGGGTTCGGTGCTGTGCGCGTCTGACGCTGTGCTTCAGTGTGTGTTGTGTTCTGGCGGAGCGTGGAATATTCCCGTGCTTCCCAGTGCCGCGTGCGTGATTTAGCCGGGCCCATTGCTTCGCTTGACATCCGGTGTGCTTTCGTTGGAGTGAAGCGGTGTGTTACACCTGGTGCTGAATTTACAGTTTGACCCTCTGTGTCCCATTTCGAACGTGAAAATGGTCACCGTATCGAGCGTTCTTGGCAGCACCAGTGCCGTCCTGGTGTCGCTGTTCATATTGCGTAAGGTGTTTCCCTGGATTTATCAAAACCTTATCGGACCAAAGGTGTTCGGTTGCCGCATCAACCTGAAAAAGACCGGTGAATGGGCCCGTAAGTATTGCTTCCATGATGTGCCGCAGTGTTGTGTTTGGCGATAGCGATTATTTGACGACTGTTTGTCTCTTCTGGGTTGTGAAATGTCCTTAGAACCTGTACGATAATTAGAAGATATTAATGACGGAACTGGTTTATTCCAACCGACGGTTCCGATCGGTGTCCGCTTCCTGATTCAAAACGCCCTCCCGTCTGATATCGGATGTGTCACACAATGCCAAACAAAGCCACCGTCTAGTTTGTGAATAAATTTGTGGCACAATATTTTAGTTCTTGATGCCCGTGACACTCCGTCGATAAAGTGTAGAGTGAAAAATATTCGCAATACGAAACCGGTCTGGTGGAGGCCGTTTGTTTTTTGTTGTAGAGTTTAAACTTAAGTTAATCCTCTCATACGATCTTTAGCCACGAAATCATTTCTCAATTGGTTTTGTTTTAAGCACCAGGACTACGGCAAAGGTAAATCGTGAAATAATAACATATCGCTCATCCGGCCCACGACGGAATCAAGCAGCAATTATGATATTATTAAATCACGTACTTAATTGCAATCCCTGTATGATGAAGTTTTCGCGTGACCGTCTCACTGTGGGAAAATATCCCTTTTTTCACAGATTTCGGTTGGATAATTAAGCCACAATTATGTGACAACCTGTTTGAAAGCCTACACAAAACGATGTAAAGCCTACACAAGGACTGATTAACGATTGCTACATTGCTAAAATATTGAGACCGTCAAAAGCAAAGGTCGCCTAAACACGGGAGATAAGAACAGCCTTGCTTGTTAAAGAAAAAAAGTGCAACACGTTAAACGGCTGTTCGTTTTCAATATTAAACATTTCGTAGCGATTGCTGTGTTTGACCACGTAACACCATCGAAGCTCACAAGCGGATCCAACTTTTGGGTATTTTCTCCATCCGAGCTTCCGGTGCATATTCCATTGGAAGTCACGAAAGCGCAACTGATTAAATACGAAGTAAATAAAATAAAAAAACAACCGGTTATAAAGACTTTACCACCACTCCACTAATACTACTGGCGAGTAGTAAATTTCGGGGTGTTGATCGATATCTGCAACTTTAGCATTGGGGGACAGCCAACGACCACGATGAGTCTCTTGAACTTAAAAAGACTTGAGGCCATTTTTTTGGGGAGGAAAAGAAAGTTATCTTTTAGCCGAAAATTCCTACCCATAAAACCGGTTTTCTCCAAATTTTTGGAGTGGACTCAACTTGGCGCTGACGTATCTTTCTGGCTGGCGGCGGACCGAAAACTGGCCTGCTTTACCACGTATGCTACGTCGTCGTCGGATCGGACATCTTTACTGTTCGGATAGGCTGTTCCAATGTTCTTGACGTATTACACACATCTTCTTAATAATTCTATCTCAGCTAGCTATGAAGCGTGTTACCATAGGATTTGATGCAAAACAAAAACACTTTTCGAAGCTTGCTTTGGCGATGCTATTCACGTTTTGCCATCATTCGTAAAGTGCTAATCATGGCGTACTATGTCATTTGCATCCCAACTACCGGGGGGATACAGGAAAAGCAGATAGGACCCTCTAGCTGTAGGGGAAAAAACGACACAAGCAAGGAACACGTCTATCTTAAGGAGCAAAAAGTTAACCAACCCCGGGAATAATAGTGCTCTCCAGTAATTGCGTCAATTTTTGTTATTTTTCTTCCCATTACCATCCCAACCTAGAGGGAAGAATAGCACCTTCGCTTGATGATTTAAAAAATCAACAAAACACACGACTACTTCAAGCTGAAAAGCCGTTCTTGCTAGAAGGGAGCGCAGCCCAGAGTGATAAACAGAATCTTTGACGAGCTGCGAGTCATGTGAACAAAAAAATGGTTCCCACTAGGAATATTTGTCCACCAAAGCGTGAAAAGAATTGCGACCACAAGTAAAAAATGACTTCAGAGACAATAGTTACCAACTGGGTACAAGTTAGAAAAATGTTTTGGATGATGCTTTTTGTTGTAACATTTTAAAAGTGATCGTTTCCGACAACTCATTGCTAGCAGATTAGAAGATCGATCCAATGTTACCTAGCACAATGCTTAGAGTTATTAAAATGGCTAACCCTCAATCGTGTGCAAGTGCGCGCAGGCATCGATAACACTCTCTCATCCTTGCATAAAAAGATATGACTGACCCTTGGTTCTGACCGGGGGCTCTCAACTTGTTGACATTGAAACGAACCACCTTTGTGACTGTCTACAGCTGGGATATCTGTGCGGATCGATGACGATCCACATAGCTAAGATCATTCGCCTTCCGTGATGTGGGTGAAGAAAGAAAAATGCTATCGTTCACTCACTAATGGTGTCCAGTCCGAGAGACGGTTAAACACTGCGGCTAATCTGTTCTGTTGGTCTATTCTGTTGCATGCGCTGGTGTCTTATGAGCGGTGCATTTTTAATAATCGTTAGGGGCATGTTTTTGCCTGTGTGTGTGTGTGTGCAAGTACGCCCGATGACCTCAAATTATGGGTGCGAAATGGTACCCTTCGAAACAAAACTGATCATTTGCTCACGATCGCGCTTGATCGAAGGGAAGATTAATTGCGGTTGAAGAGATGGGCGTACTAATGATTTGTTTTGTGTAGTATATTGTATGCTGTTACAGGTTAATATTATTTAAAATGGTTCTACTACACTAGAGGCCAGGGGTCTCCAAAGTTTAAATAACCATAGCTGCACACATATTTGCAGTTTCTTGTTAAGTCGAAACAGACCTTAACAATTGTGGATGATCGGGTTTAGGAATACAAGTTTTGGACAGTTAAACTATTTTTTAACCTTTGTTTATTTTAAACAGATGTGATTAGCTTTGTAATTTTGTTTATTATTGGAACAAAGTACAGACTATATAACACAGTCGTTTAATTTTAAAGATGTATGTAGTACCGAGATCATGGCTATTGTGTTCATGTAGTGTACATCAAGTTCTGAAATCATTTTAAAATTTCATGTTTAATTTATTGACAAGCTTTGCCAAACCCGGCTGTACAAAACTACTTACAATCTAGCTATACATTTTCAAACCGAAAACTCTCGCGATAGCAAAAACCAAAATTGGCTTAATTAATATTACACATCAAGGATCAGAAAGAGTAGAATAATAATAAGTAGATAAGAACATAAACCAAGAACAGGCCCGTCGAATAGCCTGAAGAAGAGATTCTTCTACGAGTAAGAATCGCAACTGTGATATCGGAATCAGTGCGTCCGTATAGTTTGAAATCCTCCCTGCTATACGCATTCATTCTAAAGCTTTTATTTCTTCTAATGTTGATTTTATGAACAATTCCGTTCAGAATTTACTTTAATCTGATTAGTATTATTGAATCCTTGAGTTAACTTTTCTCCTCTTTCCAGTGATCACGGGTGCCACCGATGGCATAGGAAAAGCGTACGCTCAAGCGGTAAGTAGTGTGGTAGTAGCGTGAATAGAATGAAACAAGCGCATGCATGCCCTTCCTACACGATGGGGAACGCGGAACGAAATGCAGTTACACCGGCGAAGGTTGACTGGTAAAAGTCAAGTGCGCACAAACATGATCGTTGGCTGGTGTGGATCGAACGATCATCGAATCATTTACTACACGCAACATCCGTTAGTATCTGTTAGCTCCGGAAGGGATGATCCAAGTGGGAAAGTGTAGATTATTGTTGATCGTTGATGAGCGTAATGTGATATCAGTTTAGAATTTTCATTGGTGTTGGAATGCACACGCCACTATTGTTTATTAGCAAACAACTTCAGATTTAGAGTTTAGATTTAGGTATTGTAGGATTATACAGGAACTCCATAAAGAATTACTTGAAAAACTCATGCTGTGCCAAATAAAAGTAAATAAAGTTTACCATATCATTGTGAAGCTATAGCATACACGTGCGATCGAGTGCAAAGGTTTCTAATGTTGGTTGGTCATCCAACATAACATGCACGCACACTCTTGCTTTTTCTACTAATGCTATACGATTTGTTCGGAAGAGAAATTCACCACCACGCACCTTCATGTGGCTGCACAACTAACTTTGGCCCGTCCGGTCAACAATGAGTTGCATAAATGAGTTTTCTTGTGCGCCTGTTGTGAGAGTTTCTTTTCTTTTGTGGTTTCCTCCGTCACACCGAAAGGGTCAGAGGATCGGAAGCAACTACAACAACAGCAAAGTTGAATCGATTGAGCACTGGCCGACCACTAGATAGAGCGCTGTAAGTGAGGTGTTTTTGCTTTCAATCTTCTGGTGCTGATGGATAGAGGAAGTAAATCTCCCATCTGCAGCCTCTATTGGGACATCGTGGGCCGAATGCACGGGTAGAGCAAACAGTTTCACTTTACATGATCGTCACTGTGCCACTTGCTGCAGCACTGTCTTTCAACCGCATGAAGAAAAGGTTTTTCATGTCTTTTGTCCGTTTTATTGTGTGATCTTCACGGAGAAAGCACAAGCTCATTAAACAGAGTGGTGGAAAACATTCGTATTTACATTTGATTTTGTTTGGTAGCAGTATTGATTTAATCCTAGACTTGAAATAATTCCTCGCTTTTCCATTTTTTTTTCAGCTTGCCCGAAAAGGTCTCAACATTATTCTGATCAGTCGAACCCTTTCGAAGCTTCAGGATGTGGCTAAAGAAATTGGTAAGCGGTTAAGTTGCGAAGCAACCATTATTTGTCTACAGTATCTCTATCACACACTAATAACGTCAAAATCCCCTTGTTTTTCTCCTTAGAAACGGAATTCAAGGTGCGCACGATGGTTATTGCCGCCGACTTCACTAGTGGAGGCGAAATTTACGACCAAATCCAGCGACAAATCGAGAATATGGAAATCGGTGTGCTGGTGAACAATGTCGGCATGAGTTACGCGAACCCGGAATACCTGCTCGAACTGCCGGACAACGAAAAGCTGATTAAGAATCTGCTCAGCTGCAACATTCTCTCGGTGACGCGCATGTGTCAGCTGGTTATGCCGGGCATGGTGAAACGGCACACCGGTGTTGTGATTAACATTTCATCACTTTCCGCCGTCATTCCGGCCCCGTTACTGACCGTATATTCGGCGTCGAAGGCATACATGGACAAATTTTCCGAAGACCTTGCCTCGGAGTACGCGAAACACAACATCGTGGTACAGTCGGTTCTTCCCGGACCGGTAGCCACTAACATGTCCAAGATTCGGAAGTGCACATGGATGGCCTGCTCGCCGAAAGTGTTTGTAGCGAGCGCGATTAGCACACTTGGTCACACTCGTCAAACTACCGGCTACTTTCCCCATGCACTGTTAGAGCTAGCGATCAATATGCTGAGTTTCGTTTCGCCACGCCTGATGGAAAAGCTTACCATCAATACGATGCAAAATATTCGCGCTCGTGCGATGAAAAAATCCACAACCCGACCATCAGCAGCACCGGTAGGTGAAGCAACGACCCTGACTTCGTAAAGAAACTGAGATCCGAACTCGGTTCTGTTTGATGTTTGCGATGTTACTGATAGAGAATTAATATGCGTATGGTGAGCTCTCGATCTAAGCTAACGGGCCAACAGTGTTTGTCTCGGGATTTTAGCTTTACTAGTAGTTGTGTACGAAATAGTCAAACCGGCTGGGCATTTAACGATAAGATGGATGTGGGGGGTTAATGATGCAGAGATTAAGTGTGGCGAATGTCCGTCACTAAGAGCATGCTAGTCCGGTGTAAAGGGAAGAAGGCTACATATTGGAACGTGCGGTGCAAATTTAGCGTTATGTGTAACGGGCGGCCCGGTGGTAGATGCGACAGCGGCGCCGGTCTTCACACGGCAGAACCGGGGTTCAAGTCTCATCTGGGCCGTTCCCCCATAGTGAGGATTGACTATCCAACTATGCGGTAACAATAAGTCTAGTAAGCCAGAAATGGCAGGCATAACCTAAGAGTTCGTTAGGCCAAGAAACATGAGTGTAACGATAATTCCAAGGCTTCTTCTATCGACCGGAGGCTGTATGTAAGAAAAGGGTTAGATAAGCAGCGTGCTGTTGTATCCATAAATAAACGAAATCTTTTTCCAATCCCACTCTACGAACGACATGAGATACAGAATATAAAATTTAGCAAATGTAGCTAATGAGGGAACCCGAAATTTTATCGTCTGGAGACGAGACAATCGTTAAGAATGAGCGGCTGACGGCGATTGTGAAAAGCATCTTTTAAACGGTAAGAACGCATCGTCCGTAGAAGAGAGTGACCTCAACTGACCTTAGCAGGTAAGCTTCTATCCAATCATTCAGGACGAAATAGTAAACTGTTAACTGTAGTTAACTGTTCGTCAATGTACAGAATGAACTGAAATATTGGCAAATATTTTTCGGACAGCTGTATTTAAGGATACAACTGAAAGACTGTCTGTGTTTTTGTAGGTGCCAACCTTTGACCCAAGATGAGATACAAAATCTGGTAGAAGTGATGAAATAATAGTTGAAAATGGTTAGAAGTCGTCAAACGGTAATTTCAAAAAATCGACTGTTAGTCGTCTTTTACGGCACAATGTCAGACAACAGCTGCTCGGTCCGTCATTGGGAACGTTTGCTTGATCATCATCAAACGTCAATTTGTTAGCTGGGTTGTCAAAACGTTCTGGGCCGTAGAATTCAATTGCAGCCAATACATTCCAGCGTTAATCTAATAACAAATCGCAACACAAAGAGACGTAATAATAGGTAAGTGTTGAAATACTTGCATCAATAGTTAGCGAACGTTTCAGTGGGCGATCAATAATGCTACAAAAGTAATGTAAACATTAGTAAATCATCGCCAAAAAAGGGCCAATCAATTTTATACGTACATGTTTCTACTCGGCTTAGTTACCATTTTGGTTTTCTAATCTCATTTGGTTTGTTCTGATTAGTGTTCATATTGCCCATTCTAACCGTACAGTACATTACACATACACAGTACAGTCCATAAAACTTTTCTTTATAATACTCCGCTAACATTGAACTTTGGCTAAAATGAGCGAGTTTGTGAGCAAACAATGAACAAAGGCAGTAGAGCAAATTGCGTAGCAACAGAGCAAGTAGGTTATGTTGTTAAGACACAAAGGGATATAGAAAGCTGTTTTTTCCATCAGCTGATAGTAAAAAGCTGTGCGAAGCCCAGTTTCCCAATCGGATGATGATACTGACCAGCTTCAATCGCTACGTTCTTATCTTTGTCTGTGGCACTTTTCGTTCTCGGAGCGAACTTTGTTGTTATGTTTGCTGATTCATCATTTTCATAAACACAGTTGCAGTTACATTCACCAGCCAGGCCTTCTTATCTACTTGTAAACATTCCTGCAAATGATTTTCGAAAGTTGACTGAATAATAACAATTGCTGCTTCCCCCTTTTCGCTATTGTTGTAGAAAATGTTGTTCCATTTGGTGCTCGTAGCGTTCGTCGCTATTGGCCAGACGAGTGCGGCCACGGCCGGTTTCGGGAAGAAATACCCGCTGTCGTCCAAATTCATCGAGGAAATCAACACAAAGGCTACCACATGGCGAGCGGGCCGTAATTTCCACCCGGACACCTCACTCACGTACATCCGTGGCCTGATGGGCGTTCATCCGGATGCGGACAAATTCCGTGAACCGGAAATGCTACACGAGCTCAGCGACGCTGGCGATCTACCGGAGAACTTTGACTCGCGCGAACAGTGGCCCAACTGTCCGACCATCCGCGAAATCCGTGACCAAGGATCGTGCGGTTCGTGCTGGGCGTTCGGTGCCGTCGAGGCTATGTCGGACCGTGTTTGCATTGCATCGGGCGGTAAAGTTCATTTCCGCTTTTCGGCCGAAGATCTCGTCTCGTGCTGTCACACGTGCGGATTCGGTTGTAACGGAGGATTCCCCGGTGCGGCCTGGAGCTACTGGGTGCACAAGGGTTTGGTCAGTGGTGGACCGTTCGGATCGAACATGGGCTGCCAGCCGTACGCCATCGCACCGTGCGAACATCACGTCAACGGTACGCGTCCGTCGTGTGAGGGCGAAGGTGGCAAAACTCCCAAGTGCTTGAAAAAGTGCCAGGATAGCTACAACGTGCCGTACCAGAAGGATAAGCGGTACGGTGCACGCTCGTACTCGATCGCACGCCACGAGGAACAGATCCAGAAGGAAATCATGACCAATGGGCCGGTCGAGGGTGCGTTTACCGTGTACGAAGATTTGCTACACTACAAGGAGGGCGTTTATCAGCACGTGACGGGCAAAATGCTGGGCGGCCACGCCATCCGCATACTGGGCTGGGGCGTCGAGAATGACACGAAGTACTGGCTTATTGCCAACTCGTGGAACAGTGACTGGGGCGATAATGGGTTCTTCAAGATCCTGCGGGGCGAAGATCATCTCGGCATCGAAAGTTCCATCTCGGCCGGTTTGCCCAAGCTGTAAGAGATGCACAACAGCCCGTGTGTGTGTGTAGCCCGTTAAATATATCATTCCGGAAAACAGAGAGGCTGACTTCTATCGATCGAGTAAGATCATTTCGCTTTTTGTGGACGACAAATAAAAATTGCGCGTTTTCCATTTTTCGATTAACAACATGTTGGATGTGTGGACTTTATTGTGAAAGAAAGTTTATTTCAATCTGCTACTCAATCGAGCGCGGGATGGTTATGGTGCTGAATGCTGCTTGTCTCTCATTCATATCAACGGCAACCCGGTGATGATCTTCGACTCAATTCCCAAATGGTTCGATCCACGCACAAACTTAAAGTACCCTTGATCTCCCCAATCGTCACCGTACGAGTTCGCGATCAGCCAGTACGGTAGTCCACCTTCTCGGCCCCAACCGATAATGCGCACCGCATGCTTACCGATCTTTTCCCCGTGCACGTGACGGTACACCCCGGACTTGTACAGCAACACATCTTCGTACACGTCGAACCCAGCCTCCACCGGTCCGTTGGTCATGATTTCGTATCGTATCACGCGCTCGTCCCGTGGCACACTGTACGCCACCCGGCCGAACAGCTTATCCTTCGAATAGTGCCGATCGGCGCCATCGTGACAGTGGTGCGTACATTTGGGCGATATTTCCACGTGACAATCGTTGAACGGATATTCGCACGGCTTGAATGGGTACGGTTTGCAGCCGTCCGTCGAATTGTACGCTCCGCCACTCACTAGTCCCGCGTCCACCCAGTACTGGAAGCTGGTACCGTCCAGAAAACCGCCGTTACACCCATTGCCACAGTCGGCGCAGCATCCCATCAGGTCTTCGGCAGCCAGCGCGACGTTAATGGTCGCGTTCGAATGGATGCAGACCCGATCGGACATAACGCTGGCAGCGGCAACGGCCCAACAAGACCCGCACGTTCCCTGGTTACGGATTGCACGCAGTGAATCACAGTTCGGCCAATGGTTCCGCGCATCGAACGACTCGGGAATGTCGATGTCGTACACATATTCGTACCGCCGGATCGGTACCTTGAATCCGGTTCGGCTCTCCCCGATGCCCTTCAGCGATCGGAACGCATGAAAGTGGACGTTTGATTGGAAGTTTGTGTCGGGTTTCCAGCTACGGGCTCGGGCAAGCACTCTGCGCAAAAAATCATCGTTGAATGGATCTTGACCATGGCGTTCGGTTGCCGACACGAGACAGTAAGATAGACTGGCCGCTACAAGCGCCAACGCTACCAACTGCAACCGCATTTTACCTTCCCGAGCAATCAATGAGGTGTGGTTACTTTGGCGAATAAAACACTATTGATGGTCGAAAAAGAAGCACCGGTAATCGAGATTGATGATCGCTCCGACATGGTTATCACCGTCGATCGGCGAATAAAGCATCAGGTCAACAGCCGGAATGTTTCTAAACAACCTTATAGATGAATTGCTATTTTGTTTGGAGTCTGTGGTAGTTGCAGTAGTGAATACAAAATCTCTTCGTATTGGTTTGATTTTAATGCTTAGTATTAGCAAAGCTAGCATGTGTTAGTTGAATATAAAATAACGTCGCAAAGTAGTGGGGTCATTTTATTTGACCCACAATACACGGCAATAATTCGTGTGGGAAATTAAAATGAATGACACTTAATATTATAGTGTAAAGCAACAAAGAGCACTTTATCTTACAGAATTTCTGTTGGAAGGGCTAAGAATACCGACATTCCGTTCCAACGGTTTATTCGAATTCAAACGTACACGGTATGAAAACTTCGAATTTCGACATACACAACGGGTTGCTACGGACATATTGGATGACGTTTCGAGAATTACACGCACAAGGTGTTTATAGTAATTTATGAACCGGTTGACGTTCGTATGACGTTCCGGTTCGTCCGAAGGTGCTGTTTTTAATTTTCATTCAAATACATCCCACTTTTTTAGACTACTTCCGGTTAAAAGCTATACCCCACTTATTGTAACAACCACTCAGCTAAGTAATCCTTCGTGTGCTGCATTAATTTATACTCTGCCAAAATCAACGTGACAAACGCTGTCAAAAATATCATGGCGGCATTGAAAAGCGCTACTTCACTATCGCCGCCACCATCTGTAGCTACCTCGGTTCGCTCCAAAACTTTTGCCTGTATGCAGAAGAAGCTATTGCGGCGATAGGAGGAGTAAAATATTTACCACACACTGCGGAAAAACAAGCGATCCAGTTGAAGTTAAAGTTGCGGTAGCATCAACAACTACGACGACGGATCAAGCACAAACCGGAGCCGGTTCGTAAGCGGGCCGCCTTTCGTTCGATGGAGTGACGCCGAAAAAGTGTACGTGAAACTGAAAACATCTCATTACGCCTTTTTTATGAGCGAGAGAAAAGCAAAAAACGCGACATACAAATGCCCAAACAGCCACTGCTTATCTGGCTGGTGCGGCTATCCCGACGACGGAAGCCCCATGAACAGGCTTAGCTAATTTCGCAACGATATAGCGGATGAATGTTTCGGCAAATCGGTTCCTTCACTGTTGTTGTATTGTGGCGATCCTTCAACACAGCTTTTCCAGTTTCGTACGCCGGTGAATGAAGAATATGGTTCGATTGGTGCGCTTCTGTTGAATATTTACGACATACCTGCAATGGTTGCTAGTTTTCCTTGGTTTTGACTTCGTTGCTACCTTGGCAATTACTCAACATTACCATTACTACTTGCTGTTTTCGATTGTTGAGTCCGGAATGGGAAAACTTGAGTTCGAGATAGCAGCGCACAATTGAAGGAGCATAGAAAATGAAACGAGTGTTGACATGAGAATTCGGAAATAACATTCCGGAGAAGTTTGTTTATGCGTCCTCCGAGCGCTTGATTGTTTGGTTGTGTATAGTGCGACTGATTTCCGGTGAATGTATTGGTGAACAAAAAAAAAAAAAAAAACAACGCCATGCCTACTCTGATCGTGGATTATTTATTTATTTTGTACAGGACAGGTACCACGCTAGACAGACGACCAATCAAAAACCTGTGACTGTTGAGATATTTCATTGTTGCTAGCCACTAACAACTGCATTCGATCGTAATGGTAAGCTTCAGCGAAAAAAGTGGAACCAAGAAAAGCCAAATTGTATCACCAATCTCTCTGTCTCTCTCTCTCTCTCTCTCCCCCTGGTGTTTCCCAACAGGAACCAGAATTGCTTGAGATACTGTGCAAGCAGTTCTACGAATCCCGCGATGCCCAACGGCGCGTGGAGGCGGAAAAGGTGCTGTACCACTTCCAGGATGATCCTGACGCGCTGTCCAAGTGCCAAACGCTGCTGGACCGTGCTAACTCGAGCTTCTCACAGCTGTTTGCCACAACCATCCTGACGAAGCTGGTCACGAAAAACATACAAGTGTTGCGGATGCAGCAACGGGTGGACATACGCAACTACGTGCTTAACTATTTGGCGACCCGTCCGAATCTGCAGCCGTTTGTTATCCAAGCGTTAATATCGCTGCTGGTGAAGATCACGAAGCTCTGCTGGATCGACATGTACGAGCAGGAGTACGTGTTCCAAAACATCCTGCAAGACGTGAAGGAGTTTCTCGGCGGGTCGGTGGAGCACTGCGTAATTGGAGTACAAATTCTGTCGCAACTGACCGTGGAGATGAACCAACAATCGGAAGCGGCATGCAATCTCACCTTTCCCAAGCATCTGCGCATCACGAGCCTGTACCGTGATAAGATGCTGTACGATATCTTCATACTGGCGTGCACGTTGCTTAGCCAGGCGAAGGATAACGTTTGCAAAAATCTGACCTGCCTCGATGAAGCTCAACAGGGCCTGTTTACGCATCTGTTGGAGCTGGCCCGGAATTGTTTGTGCTACGATTTCGTCGGTGCCACGGCAGACGAGTCGTCGGACGATATCGCTACGGTGCAGATACCGCCCAACTGGCGGCCTGCATTCCTGGACTCGGAATCCGATTCGTTGAAGCTGTTCTTCGATCTGTACCACATGCTGCCGCCCCATCTGTCCAGCTTGGCACTGTCCTGTTTGGCGCAGATCACATCGATTCGACGTTCAATTTTTAGCAACCCGGAGCGTATCAAGTTTCTTACCAAGCTGGTGAAGGGCGCAACGGACATTCTCAAAACGTCACACGGGTTGAGCGATCCCGAAAACTATCACGAGTTTTGCCGACTGTTGGCGCGGCTTAAATCCAACTATCAGCTCAGCGAGCTCGTGATCGTGGAAAACTACCCGGAAGCGATACAACTGATAGCCAAGTTTACGGTACAGTCGTTGCAAATGTGGCAATCGGCACCGAACAGCATCCATTATTTGCTGTCGCTATGGCAACGGTTGATCGCGTCACTGCCGTACGTGAAATCGCCCGAACCGCATTTCCTAGAAACGTACACGCCGGAAGTGACGAAAGCGTTCATTACCTCCAAGCTGGACGCCGTCCCCGTGATCGTACGCGAAGGGCTCGAAGATCCGGTAGACGATACGGATGTAGTGCAGCAGCAGCTGGAACAATTTTCGACCATCGGGCGCTGCGAGTACGACAAAACGTGTGCGCTGCTGGTGCAGCTGTTCGATCAAACGGCCAACCGATACCAGGAGATACTGTCCAGCCCATCGGCCGCCAACCATATCGATTTGCAGATATGCGAAGGACAGCTCACGTGGTTGGTGTACATCATCGGGGCATCGATCGGTGGCCGCATCGCAACGCCCTCGTTCGACGATCATGACGTGCTGGAGTGTGACATTATCATACGAGTGTTGCAGCTGATGACGCTGACCGATTCGCGGCTGCCACAGTGCGGTTGCGAAAAGCTGGAACTAGCCTTCATGTACTTTCTGGCGCATGTACGCAAGATCTACATCACGGAGCATATGCAGAAGCTGAAAATGTTCCCACGGCTGTCGGAGATACTGGGAGTGAGCGATGACGATATGACCATGCTAACGGTCACAAGCCGAAAGATGTGAGTGTGGGCCACGAAAACACACATTTTGCGCGTAAACGTTGACCGATGATACTCATTCGGATTTTGTGTTTGTTTTTGATCGATTTGCAGCATAACAAACCTCAAATATTTAGGCAACTCGGAGCCGGTGCTACGAAAGACGCTTGCACTGCTAAACGACCTTACCCTAATCTGCTCTTCCGTGCGAAAGCTCATCAAATTAGATGAGATCCAGTTTATGCTGAACAATCGTACGGTAAGTACGGAATATTGGTGTTGCTGAAGGGGGTAGTACACGTTGGTGGGCAAACATTGTGCGACAAAATTCGAACATAAATACGACGTTTTCTGGCTTTAAAAATGTGTAACTCCTACGAGCCGCCATACCATATTTGGCTATAAAACTATATTTGGGGCCTAATCTTCGACAAAAATTTCCTAAATTTATAATAGACAATGATTTGGGAAAATACAGTTTGTAGCAAAAATAGGCATAGAGTTTCGTCCTGATTCGACCTTGCTGTGCTGCTTAGACCTAATTTACCAACAATTTACAATTCACATTACCTGAAAGACATTTCCTGGGGAACAACCTTGAAAGGGCAACTTATACCGGGTTGCTTTGGTTGAAAATAATCAGTACTATACGGCTGCCCGTTTCAAGAATAAAAATGTATTTCGTTTAATTTGAAGGTTGTGAAAAGCTGGAACTAGCCTTCATGTACTTTCTGGCGCATGTACGCAAGATCTACATCACGGAGCATATGCAGAAGCTGAAAATGTTCCCACGGCTGTCGGAGATACTGGGAGTGAGCGATGACGATATGACCATGCTAACGGTCACAAGCCGAAAGATGTGAGTGTGGGCCACGAAAACACACATTTTGCGCGTAAACGTTGACCGATGATACTCATTCGGATTTTGTGTTTGTTTTTGATCGATTTGCAGCATAACAAACCTCAAATATTTAGGCAACTCGGAGCCGGTGCTACGAAAGACGCTTGCACTGCTAAACGACCTTACCCTAATCTGCTCTTCCGTGCGAAAGCTCATCAAATTAGATGAGATCCAGTTTATGCTGAACAATCGTACGGTAAGTACGGAATATTGGTGTTGCTGAAGGGGGTAGTACACGTTGGTGGGCAAACATTGTGCGACAAAATTCGAACATATGTATAACGTTATTGGGTTTATAAATGTGTAACTCCTACGAGCCGCCATACCATATTTGGCTATAAAACTATATTACAAAAATTTCCTAATTTTATAATAGACAATGATTTGGGAAAATACAGATTGTAGCAAAAATAGGCATAGAGTTTCGACTTGATTCGGCCTTGCTGTGCTGTTTAGACCTAATTTACCAACAATTTACAATTCACATTACCTGAAAGACATTTCCTGGGGAACAACCTTGAAAGGGCAACTTATACCGGGTTGCTTTGGTTGAAAATAATCAGTACTATACGGCTGCCCGTTTCAAGAATAAAAATGTATTTCGTTTAATTTGAAGGTTGTACTACCCTGCTCCGTTTAACAGATACCCGACACGGGTCTAATAATTATTGATTTCTTCCTTACCGTCCGCAGCGTGAACACTTTTCGTTCCTAGGTTCTGGTACGGTAGCGGCCACACGATGCCGTAGCATGTTCTACACCTGCCTTGGCCGTTTGCTGATGATGGATCTCGGCGAAGACGTGGAACGGTTCAACACCTTCATGATGCCGCTAACGAAAACGATCGAGAACATCATCATGATGAACTTTCCGAGCGAAGAAGCCAAGAAGGAGCTGATCGGGTTGTCGCGCGATTTACGGGGATTGGCCTTAGCGTTCAATGCTAAAATGCCCTACATGATGCTGTTTGATTGGATGTAAGTGGCGTGAAAGCTATAAGAAGACTATGTACATGCACACTAATAATGCTGTGCTGTGTTCTGTTTGTATATGGTCGCGTATTTCAGCTATCCCGACTATTCGCCTATCTTAATTCGTGCTGTGCAAATGTGGGCTCACGATCCTACGGTTACGACACCAGTGCTGAAGCTGTTCACCGAGCTAGTCTACAACCGATCGCAGCGTTTGGTGTTTGATGTCTCTAGTCCAAACGGCATCCTGCTGTTCAGAGAAACGTCCAAGTTGATCTGCTGTTACGGTAAGCGTAGTGCAACAACAACACGTTCCTTTTTCGCCCGATTAACACGATCGATTCTCCATTGTTTCTTCCCCGCAATGCAGGTGAAAGTATGCTGTCGCTAAATGTACCCAGCGAACAGATGTACCCCATGAAGCTGAAGGGCATTTCGGTGTGTTTTCAAATGCTGAAGCAAATCCTAAGCGGAAACTACGTTAACTTTGGCGTGTTTAAGCTCTACGGAGACAATGCACTAGATAACGTGCTTAACATGACCGCTAAGCTGATATTGACCATCCCGCACGAGGATATACTAGTAAGCAATCGCGCTCCTCTCTCGTGCAGCAGCACGTTCAGAGTGAAGTGTAATTTTGTGTACGGTTTTGTTGCAGGTTTACCCGAAGTTATCGCTATCGTACTACACACTTATACAGTGCTTAGCCCAGGATCACATCTCATACCTGTCCACGCTGGAACCACCGCTGTTTTTGTACATTCTAGAAAGTATATCCCAAGGATTGAATGCATTAGGTAAGAGGCTGTTGGTTCTGAATCTGACGTATTCGGATCAAATTTTTAAATAATCGGTGCTTTCCAATCCGGTTTACTTATAGATGTAAGAATTGCTTACTTTTATTACTTTCCTTTAGCATGTAATTTTTATGGTCGTGTAAATAATGTTTACGCCATGTTTCGTTAACATCGGTGGCATAAAAATCGTTCTGCGGTCTGCAAAAATAAGTTTATAGACAAACGGTACATTATTTACTTGTTTAATTTTCTTTTGCAGAAACCGTAATTTGTTCATCGTGTTGCCAAACGTTGGATCACATTGTGACGTACATTTTCAAGCAGCTACAACTGAATGGTGAGTACTATTGCTTTAACTGTAATTTAAGCAAGTGAGATGATTTTTTGTTTTCCGTTATTAGTACGCATAGTCATCGGGTACTTATAAGGGGCTTAAAATGTGATTAATCTACTGCCCTTAACTGATTGCTATTTACTCCATATATGTAAATAGCTACAAAATATGTAGTCGTTTATCGAACAGCTACAACTGAATGGTGAGTACTATTGCTTTAACTGTAATTTAAGCAAGTGAGATGGATTGTTGTTTTCCGTTATTAGTACGCATAGGCTTAAAATGTGATTAATTTACTGCCCTTAACTGATTGCTATTTACTCCATATATGTAAATAGCTACAAAATATGTAGTCGTTTATCGATATGTGTCAATACTTTATACCAGGTGTGTCAAACTTCTTTTCAAACAAACCGTATGTTTGTTACTTGGACTTAGTCTCAGACATGGGCGGTGAGTTTTGTATAGCAATATTATAAAGGATAATTTAAACGACCAGCCTAAATAAAGGCTTGGGTTCCTCGACAGCTTCTTTTGCATTTCATGGACAAACACTAAACTAAATTAAATGCATGAGCAAGGATACGAGTTTGACATACCTGTCATCTATGATATGATTTTTTTTTTGTAATTTATAACATTTAAAAGTCAGGAGTCAAAACGATTGAACTAAAAAAATGTGCTGTCAGTATAAAATGAATGTTGGAAAAAAAGAATCGCGCTGCAGGTTCCACCGAGATTTGAACTCGGATCGTTGGATTCAGAGTCCAAAGTGCTAACCATTACAAAATAAATGCTTGGCTTCCTCGACAGCTTCTTGTGCATTTCATGGACAAACAGATCGATACTTAATTAAATGCATGAGCAAGGATACGAGTTTGACATACCTGTCGTCTATGATATGATTTTTTTTTTGTAATTTATAACATTTTAAAGTCAGGAGCTAAAGGATTGAACTAAAAAACTGTGCTGTCAGTAGAAAATGAACGTTGGAAAAAAAGATTCGCGTTGCAGGTTCCACCGAGATTTGAACTCGGATCGTTGGATTCAGAGTCCAAAGTGCTAACCATTACACCATGGAACCACGTTAGGGAGGGCGGATTTATTTTTGTCTATTAGCCAAAGACGGTACACGCACAGTTGCTCAGTTCAGCGTTTGACCGACTTATCGGAGGAAAGAACAAATTCCGCTTAACTCTTTGATACTAAGCCCTGATGGAAGTACCAAAATTAGCCTCCCGTACGGCTTATTTGGATCAGCAAATGGTTAATTAATAGCACTTTTGCAACAATCGAATCATAATTGTCCTCTTCTTGCAATTTCAGTTTCTACATTCCCGAACAAAAAGCATCGCCAAGTCGTTCCGCCGGAAAACAACATGTTTTTGAAGGTGATGGAACTGCATCCCGAAATCCTGCAGGGTCTGCTATCGACCATGATGAATATAGTAATGTTCGAGGACTGCAAGCATCACTGGTCGAGGAAAGAACAAATTCCGCTTAACTCTTTGATACTAAGCCCTGATGGAAGTGCCAAAATTAGCCTCCCGTACGGCTTAGTTGGATCAGCAAATGGTTAATTAATAGCAGTTTTGCAAAAATCGAACCATAATTGTCCTCTTCTTCCAATTTTAGTTTCTACATTCCCGAACAAAAAGCATCGCCAAGTCGTTCCGCCGGAAAACAACATGTTTTTGAATATGAGAAATGTAACCTGAAAGTGCACAGATTCGCTCCAGAATGAGAAAAAAAAACCGGACACGGTATGTTTCGTCGTACAATTGGCCCTTCACATTTATTCTTCCATTGGAAGGTGATGGAACTGCATCCCGAAATCCTGCAGGGTCTGCTATCGACCATGATGAATATAGTAATGTTCGAGGACTGCAAGCATCACTGGTCCATGTCCCGTCCGTTGCTCGTGTTAATACTGTTGTACGAGGACTGCTTTCGGTAAGAATGATTACAGCGCATGTTTGAGTGTATAATAAGTGCCTTTGTAAGTGAACTTGTCGGAATAATCATGTTTTTGTTTTACAGACGCATCCGGGAAACACTTATCCAGTCCCAACCCGTAGCTAAGCAGCAAAACATGGCACGCCTATTCGAATTGCTGATGGATGGTATCGAGCGAAATCTGTTGATTCAGAATCGGGACAAGTGCGTAATTTAAAATGCTACTACGCTATTTTACAAACAGTCAAACAATAATAATCCTAATGAAAATGTTTGTTACAGATTTACGCAGAACCTGCTGCAGTTCCGTCGGGACATGAATGCATCCCTTAAGATTACACCGCAGCCCAATTCGACGGCAAACGAAATGGTAGTGTATTGTGAATGATTTCTTATTCTTTACTGCAGTGCCTCACACAAGAAATTCAAACGCCATTGAAACTGGACTATTACTAGGCTCCGAGAACGATTTGTGCTTTAGCCTAGGGCTGGTGAATCATGATTATTTTTTTCTCGCTCTCGCTAACTATGTATAATACAATAAATGCATTTCGATTAACTTATACATAAATGCACCTATCCGGTTTTCCATTTCGGTTGCAAAAATCCAGCCTTTTTGCATTCTTTTAGTTATTTCGGCAACTTAGCGTCCGATTTAATTATCGGAAAGATATTTTCAATATCATATTTTGTGATAACATGCTTCAGAGTAGGCTGGCATATGTTTCGTATACAGTGAGCCAAACGGAAATCCGGACACTTGCCTGAATGTTGCACTGAGATGAACAATTTTCCTTTGTTTTTTCATTACTTTGAACTGTCAATTTGCTTATATTTGTGAAATTATCGATATCCTGAATTCTTTTTTCCGTCCCGATGGTGAAATATAATGATATTTATATCTAGTAATGTTGTATGACGCATTTTTATGTGAAAATGTGGAAATTTAGAAGATCTGAGTATCCACACACGGCTTATCACGGCTGCCAATAATCGACTACATAAGTCATAACACTATAGTAAGTGTTAAACTAGCATCATGAGCCCTTAAACCGCAGTGGATTCTTAGAAATATAACTGTCCAGTTTTCCATTTTCCGACTACTCATTTGTGAATTGTTCCTCAGATTGCCTTGCATCGTTTCGGCCCGAGCGTATGAACCGAGGCGTGGTTGAACGGGCGACACTAGGGAGATTTGCACTACTTATAAATAAACTCATAAATATTACAGTCTTTCTTAAACCCGCAAAGAGATACGGAAGTTGCCGTATGGTGTTGCTGAGCAGCAATCTCTAGCACTGATTTTGTTTTGGTTTCACTATCCTTTGTTGTTTCGCTTATGTCAATTTGACGTTTTGTGCAATCAAGTTGAAAAAGCGAGCCGAATGCAGAAGGGGGGAAACGATGGAGGAAGGGATAAAGTGTATAGTAGATACATTAACTTAAAAAATACAATCATATTTATGGTGGACTATTTACCGCCTATTATCAAAGATACAGATATATTACACAGGCACACAAAACGAGAAGAGGAATATTTGCTTAAAGTGTTAGTGATTGCTTTTAGTATTAAAATAAGATACTGAAACTTGTTCTTGAATTAGAAGTTGCTTTGCCATACGGAACAAGATTGATTTGAAATAGTCATCTAAGCACGCTTCTTCCAACGTGCGTCGGTGGTGTAATGGTCAGCATAGTTGCCTTCCAAGCAGTTGATCCGGGTTCGATTCCCGGCCGACGCACTGAAAAACTTTTTGCTGCTCTCTCTACCAGAAGTATTTTTTTCTCATTTAACTCTTCACCTCTTCTAATTTCCGTTCGCTTAACTGGAGCAAGGAGTTGAGCAGATATGCAGGTAAGCAATAACGCTCTTTACAAGCCCTCGAAACCACTGCTCAAAAGCAGGTTTTTGACAGATTTGTTACAGGAGCATCATTTGAAAACATTCAATTCAAAAGTTCAATTGACCAACTGCTCATGAAATAAGATGATTATGAGAAAACTTAAACTCCAAAACTCTTTGCAATCCAATTTTATCACCTCCACAGGACACACATACAAGCAAAGCAATACTCAAAGAGTACGTAACTTAAGCGTGTTTTTTAAAACACAAAAACGAAACTACAACGTGGAATCAAAAGCCCTGGAATAGCTTACCTTTCAGAGAGGTCCCTTTGCACATATCCAGGCGTTTGCATGTATTCTGAAATTTGCTTGCACCCTGGAGTTTTGTGTTAAAACAATCTGTCGGTAATAAGCTACTGTTAATTCTTGTTCGCCTTTCTTTCCCATTGATCGCTCTTTGAGCTACAGAAAAGATTCTGCTAAAGTATGTTTTATTCATTCCACATTAACACACGGTCAAACTATATACAGAATTATATTTTACCATAAAAAAAAAAGATCAAATGAAATAAAAAAAATCTTAAGCTTTCATCAGTAGTCGCGTTCGGGTCCGCTAGTTAGAATTCAACAAAATTAGCACTTCGTCATATCAAATACACAAAGTGCGTGCAATGCGTGTAACACTATTAAAATCTTAACGTTGTTTTTTTCACAATTGTACTTACAATTGCTGTAAACACTACTGTGTGGTCGTGAGAACAATCCTCTTCTTTCGTGGCCAACTTCACAATACATCCTTAATCATAACTTTCTAGGAAACGGTAGGTAGATTACAATACACATACATTCTATCTCGCTTAGGGCAACAAACACATCGCCATCGACGTTGAACTGTGTGGAGAAAGCCAAACTTAGTCTTGTACAAGTGTGAAGCGATTTTAAGCGTAACGGCTTACCTGGGTTTTGTTTTACAAGTGACTGGTGGCATCGTGGCACGTTAAACTTTCACCAAAGCTCTCTGATGCAGCTAACTCTTCAAAGATTTCCTCCTCCACTTCCTCTTGATCGTGCGTACCACCACCATCATCGTCCGCTGCTGCTGCTGGTCGATTTTCAGCTTCCGACTCGTGCTCATTTTCTTCGTTCGCTTCCATGCTACCGAACTCATGCACTATGTATTCTGGTTCGTCCCAGGAGCTGCTTGTCGGACCACTTTCACCCATGAAATCACCCGTGGGCAGTAGTAGCCCCCCGTGGCTTTCTTCCACCGGTTCCACCTCTCGGTCTGCATCTGTTTCGGTGTCGAGATTGGGCAACCTGTCCGCCGTTTGCAGTACTACATCCGATTCGGGCTGACCGATATTATCCGGAACCACCACCATCTCGTCCATGTTGCTGCTATCCAATCGGATGCGTTTCACGATCGGTTGCATTTCGGTGCTAGCGTTCTGGTCGTCCAAATCATCGGGATCTTCGATTTCCGGCTTATCGAAACCCAACCCACTAGCGCTGTTGGTCCATGGCACTAGCTCTTTGCCCTTGCTCTCTTCACCGCTGTGCTGGTTTTCACAGCTGTGCCACGTCGTCTTTTTGGGAATTATTTTCCCATGCTTGGTCACAACCAGACTGTGAGTGCACGGTTTGTTGCGACATCGGTAAATGCGTACACCATCCGAACTGCGGTGTCGCAGCGAGTATTGAACATCCTTGTACCAGATGAACGCATCGCTTGCATCCGGCGAAATGCGTATCGAATGTTTTGTCGCCACTTGCGCATCCGGTTTGTTGTCGTTTTCGGTCAGCTGCTTCACCGTGTATGCCGGCGTCGTCGCCACCGCCACCGCCGCCGCCACCTTTTCTTCCCGCACTGGCTCGATACAGTCCGCCGCGGAAGGATTGAGCGGTGGATGCGAATGGTTCCACTGATTCGATGGCGCTATGGTACCGTTCGGATGATAAAAGATGCCGGCCTCACACTTATTCTCCATCCGTTTGCAGCACCGCCAATACTGTACTCCGTCGCGACGAGTGAGATAAAAGTTGTACCGGTTGCCTTTGTACCATTTTGTTCGCAGATTACCACTACTAGCACTGGACAGTACGGTACTCATCGAAGCAGTAGTAGTAGTAGTAGTAGGTACGGCGGCCGTTTTTGCCGCTAAAGAGGATGTCGAGGGGTTAGGCAGTTTCGGCATTAGATGCCTTAGCACATGTTTCATCGGACCGTACTCCAGTTTTCCATCCGGTTTCTTGTACACTTGGGCCTTACATTTGGGATCATCGGTACACCGCCACACACTTGTCCCGTCGGCTTGCGTCTCTAGGTAAACGTAAGATCGTCCACCCAGCACTATTATCTTAGACTGAGCCGTTTCTTTGGAGTCATCGGTTTCGGTTTGGTTCGGCTTCGGATGGTGATGTGTGCCGGTGGCAATCACACGCCCATTAGGCAACATCTCCAGCGTCGCAGAACAGCGTCCAGCGGCACGATTCTTCTCCTGACAGTGGTACAGTTTTGTGTCGTCCTGCAAAGGTTTAAGGACGGTCGAGGCACAGTAATCGTAGCCTTCGAACCTTATCATGGGTTTTGTGCCGAAAGCGGTGTTCGAAAAGAGGGTAAGAAAATCGGACGATCCTCGCCCTACGTCACGGTAATCGGTGAGATCGGGCCGTTCGTGTGTGTGATGAATGGGGTTCGATATGTCTAAGCCCCCGGAAGCAAGCAGCTTTACCGCGGAGGGACAATCGGCAAACAGGCAGCCATAAAATTTGTCGCCATTTTTTCGATACTGCAGCGGAACCATCTCGAACACGTACTGATCGTAGAAGAGTTGATTCTTGCTTAAGGAATCCTTCATGAAGGAATAGTCTTGCGTAACGATCACCTCCTTCTTGGGAACGATCGTGGCCGATTGGTGCAGATTGTTGTTAGTGCTGCTGCTGCTAGTGTCTAGTTCTCGTTCATCGATATCGTCACCATGGGCACCACCACCACCACCACTGCTGACGTTGAGTTCGGACACGTTCAAGCTGGTGTTGGTAGTGTCTTGTTCAAGGCCCGCAAGAGCATCTTCCGCCAGCGGCTCATGACTATGCTCGGCATCGTACCGGTGATACAAGAGCCGCGTGTTCGCATCCATATACACGGAACCGCTACAATCTTTTTGCTTTTGATACCGGCACCGATACACGTTAAGTCCGCACGACAGTTTGCTGTGCAGCCAGTATCGATGGCCCTCGAATATCATGGAATTGCCGAGACACGACCGAACGAACCTATAATCGGATGATCCTGTTGCGGAGCATTGTTCAAGCCTAGTCTGCCGTGATGCCAGGTTCCGTTCGGTCATCCTTTTTGGAGCCAGTGGGACGGAATCCGCCGACATGTCCAACGTTGGGCTGTGGTTGTGCGATACGGTGGAACATTCGTACAGCATCCCATTTACGTCTATTTTCACCGTCACGGCACAATCGTGCGTCGAGTGGCACATGCAGCGATAGTACGTCGTACCGTTGCCTTCTTCCTTCCAGCTGAATTTGTGTCCCTTGTAAAAAACGGTTTTCTGCGACCGGCCCATCAGTTCGTACTTTTTCGTGCCTTTGGTCGCACTCGACGCCACCACCGACTGCCGGTCGAGCGTTTCTTGCGATTCTGGCGGCGGTGGACGATGGTTATGGGTTGGATCGGTAACGAAGTGTATTTCGTCGGTTGGCGAGATGGTTAGCTCCACCGGGCACTGATGCCGGCTGTTCCATAAGCAGCAGCGCCAACGTTTCGGTTCTTTGCCGTTGGCAGCGTCTTCCCGCTTGCTACTAAAGCTAACCGCGTATCGATGCCGCTCGTAGTGTAGCGTGTCAATACCATCCCTTTTAACGATCTGGTACGTCGGTGCGACAGTTTCATCGGTGGACTGTTCCTCAAACGGTAACGCACTCTGGCTACGTTTGATCGATTTGTTGTGTTGTGCCTGACTAAGTGGAGAATATGCACCATCGTTTGCCTTTTCTTTAGCACCACCCGAGAGGAATGATTTCCGGGGGCTGTTACTTTGCTGCCCAATCGACGCCGTCAACGGTTTGGAGGACGGTTCATGATTATGCGCGCGTCCATTTTCGTACTGTATGATCGTGCCATTGTTGGTGCAGAACAGGCCTGCCCGACACGCTCTCGCTTTGAACATAGTGCAACGCCAAAATTCACGCCCATTCTTTGTGGTCTGCAGTTTGTAGGAAAAGTTCTTATGGTAGATTGTATGTTTTCGCTCGTTGCTACTGTGCTGTATCGTCGTCGATTTGGCTGACGCTTTGCCCTTCCCGCCAAGCTCGCTTTTATACAATCCGCGCAACCAGTTCGACACGAACTGGCTCAGATCGTGGGCAGGCGGATGCAGCTGATCCAACACCAACGGTACGGCTCCCTCAATGTATTCCCCGTTGATGGGATGGTTGTGTGGCATCACTTTCGGTTCGCCCTTGCCAGCGTTCGGTAGAACGTGCCCATCTTTGGTGAACGATACGTACGCATTGCACATACGATTGGCGCGACATTTCCAGCTGGAATCACCCTTCGCGTTTAAATTGCCCAACGAAAATCGATAGCCCTTGTAAACGAGCGACACATGACCGCGATCGTTTTTAAACAGTTGATATGCTTTCCCATTGTTACCACCATCAGTGGGGGAATATTTTAGCATCTTCACAGGACTTTTCTGTTTGCTCTTGCCGGCACCTATCCGGTTTTCCATTTCGGTTGCAAAAATCCAGCCTTTTTGCATTCTTTTAGTTATTTCGGCAACTTTGCGTCCGATTTTATTATCGGAAAGATATTTTCAATATCATATTTTGTGATAACATGCTTCAGAGTAGGCTGGCATATGTTTCGTATACAGTGAGCCAAACGGAAATCCGGACACTTGCCTGAATGTTGCACTGAGATGAACAATTTTCCTTTGTTTTTTCATTACTTTGAACTGTCAATTTGCTTATATTTGTGAAATTATCGATATCCTGAATTCTTTTTTCCGTCCCGATGGTGAAATATAATGATATTTATATCTAGTAATGTTGTATGACGCATTTTTATGTGAAAATGTGGAAATTTAGAAGATCTGAGTATCCACACATTTGGCTTATCACGGCTGCCAATAAATTTGCTTATATTTGTGAAATTATCGATATCCTGAATTCTTTTTTCCGTCCCGATGGTGAAATATAATGATATTTATATCTAGTAATGTTGTATGACGCATTTTTATGTGAAAATGTGGAAATTTAGAAGATCTGAGTATCCACACATTTGGCTTATCACGGCTGCCAATAATCGACTACATCAGTCATAACACTATAGAAAGTGTTAAAACTAGCATCATGAGCCCTTAAACCGCAGTGGATTCTTAGAAATATAACTGTCCGGTTTTCCATTTTCCGACTCATTTGTGAATTGTTCCTCAGATTGCCGTTTTTTGTTGTTTCTTTGGCACTTGCCTTGTAGGAAGGTGGGTGTCCAAAGAAGTATTGATAGCAAAAAATAATTTTTATATGTTTCCCGTACGCAATTGCCCAAACTGAGGGTGTCCGGATTTGCGTTTGGCTCACTGTAACAACCGATTACATTTTGCATTAGCTTTAAAAAAACACAACCGATTCCGTACTCGTGATCTCGAGTATAAACAAAATGCTCTAAAGAAAGATAATATTACGTGTGGTTGTAAAGTATGAGAAGCCTGAACAGCCCTGATGTTACCTAGTTTGTGAAATATGGTCAGGCAGGTGCCTTCATCGGGTTGTACATTGAAAATGATCGAACGTATCACGCCACCTATCCCGCAACAGACAAGCGAGCAAGTGTGGGTTACGGATCCATTCTAGTAACATGGGATTTTGTTTCGATTTTGCATTCAGGCTAAGAAAATCTTCCTCAAAGTCAACCAATTGGTTTAATTTTTAAATCGTGAACGACAAACCTCTCCATATTACTAAATAATTGTTTCTTATTTCTAGGATGATTAAAACGAGGAACAGCAGTTGGTCAGTGTTGCAGTACATTTACACCCAGCAGCATTGACTGAGCTCGAGATACAAGAAGGAAACAACTTTATCCTGTTTGATGTTTGAAGTTGCTGTACGATGGAGAAAGCTACACACACACACACACATGAGCAGCACCGAGAAATAGTGATTAGTGGAAAGTGATTACGAGAAACAACACAAGTGTACAGTGAACCATACGGCAACTTCCGTATCTCTTTGCGGGTTTAAGAAAGACTGTAATATTTATGAGTTTATTTATAAGTAGTGCAAATCTCCCTAGTGTCGCCCGTTCAACCACGCCTCGGTTCATACGCTCGGGCCGAAACGATGCAAAACTATGAACACACCATCGAGGAGTTGACGCAACTGGCGCAGGAAAAAATCGAACTAGGCGAAAAGCTGCTCAAAAGCCTTTCGCAGCGAAACACCATTGAGGGAGTGAAAAAAATTCAGAAGAAAATTAGCCAAGAGCTCAAGTTCCTGAACCGGGTGAAAGCGAATCGGACCGTCACCATCAATCACATTCTTTGCAGCAATCTCACCCATTTCGGGTGTCTGGTGGACTGTTTGCTGGCGAGCAGTGACGTGAAACACGTTGACTATCCGCTTCCGGTCGAGGATCGGGCCTGTCCGTTGCGGGTGGATATAGTGTGCGATGGTGGTGCCACCTGGATCAAGGTGATTGCCCGCAATCCAAAGTCGCTCAGCGATGCGGTGTATGGGCGGACGAGTTACGGCTCGAAATCGATACTGGAACAGGCGGAAGAGTATGTGCAGGCAGCATGCAACTTTCCGTACATGTTCCGGGCGCCGACAGTAGTTTTTCGCTTCCTGAGCAAGCTCGACAGTGAGCTGATTGTGGAACTGCAGCGGATCGGTGTCCGGGTGGTGATACTGACGGACGATTTGGGAGAAGAAACACGGAACGACGTAACGGCGGCAGGTCCATCCAACACGTCGTCTCTGTCGGAAACCAATCCAAAGGATGAAATACGATTGCTGAATGTGGACGTGACCTCGCTTATAGCGTACTGCAGCGCGATGACTAACGGATCTGCCCGATGGGAATACAAACAACCGCTGCTCTCGGAACAGGCCTGCTGGGAGCGTGATAAACCCGTGAAGCCGGTACTGGACCGACTGTTCGAAGGCAAACGGTTGATCTGCTGTCAAACGGCGTACGATTCCTTCCACGACATCCTGTCGATATTGGGCGGCGAGCAGGAGAAAGTGCGTGCCAAGGAGCTGTTCACCCGCATTCATGTTCTGCCAGATGTGCCTCTCGAGCAAGCCCCCAAGGAGCTCCAGTCACTGAAGCTGGGTGGTAAGATACGACCCCGGAGCTTACAGGTGTTTGCCTTCGGGCTGTACCATCGGGCTGTGACGGTCACCTCGAATGAAGGATTTACGCGTGCTGCCAAAATGCAGGGACTCGAGGTGCCGGTCTTCCTGCACGACGCAAGAGCTCTGACGGAGGACAAAGAGCGTACGGCTAAACCACTGCCGGAATGAGCTGGTGAACGTTTGATCGAGTGGAATAAACCACAATGGAAGAATAAATGTGAAGGGCCAATTGTACGACGAAACATACCGTGTCCGGTTTTTTTTTTCTCATTCTGGAGCGAATCGGTGCACTTTCAGGTTACATTTCTCATATATCGTGTTTATTCATTCTGCTCATCTCATCATTTATCATCATTCTACCACCGTCTGTGCTTGCTTCTGGGGTTCCTCTATACACATATCGCCATGGCAACTGGATCCAAGTTCAAAATTATTCGATCGTTTGCGCTACTACTGTTTGTGTTGTTTTCCGTCCTTTCCTTGCCATGTGCATCAGTCAATGATGGCCGCAGTAAACCTGAACCTGCTGGTGGTATGCACTACTTTGAGCCATTCTTTCCCATACAAGAACAGGTAAGCTGACGGTAAAGTACTGCCTTATACTACTAAACCATAAGATGTTTTTTTTCCCCGCATGTCAAAGAAAGTGAAACGATCGTGAGATGCGCGATGGATGATCAAATGGAACCAATTGTAACTGGCTTGAACTGAACTGAATCCTTTCAACGTGCTCAGCAATGTTTTACGTTACTTCTATTGAAAACAGCTTATATTATTAACCTGCTTACATAGCTTTTCTTTTTTCCTTCCCCTTCGATCTACCGGATCTCCTTGTAAACGTGCATTGCATTGCTTTCTAAATTATGTATACTATAGAAAAGACAGGAATGTAGCCATTCCTGTGTGTGTGTATGCAGCAGATTATTAAAATATGGAATTTAAAAAAAAGAAGTGAAACGCAACCCCATTCTTACTCACAGATCATCATCACAAACACAAACCAACCAATTGAAGGAAGTCTAATATGCCGGGATACAAAGAGACAACAACAATTTTACTCAAATTGTTTCCACAATTTGTCTCTACCGGGGTTTAGCAAACGATTTAAAAAAATAGATATGAGAAAGAAGTGCTTATATGCGATGATGATGGTACCAAACAAACAAATATTTTACCTTCCTTCTTCTTCTGTTCTTCCGTAAAGGATTTTACGAGCCAATAGCGTTCGTTCACATCGGTATTTTGTTCTTCATTGCTCACACACTGTTTCGAGGCGCGAGCCGTACAACCAATTCCCTGCCGTTGGCCAGACACGATTTCATTTCACTGTACACTTGTGTTGTTTCTCGTAATCACTTTCCACTAATCACTATTTCTCGGTGCTGCTTATGTGTGTGTGTAGCCTTCTCCATCGTACAGCAACTTCAAACATCAAACAGGATAAAGTTGTTTCCTTCTTGTATCTCGAGCTCAGTCAATGCTGCTGGGTGTAACTGTACTGCAACACTGACCAACTGCTGTTCCTCGTTTTAATCATCCTAGAAATAAGAAACAATTATTTAGTAATGTGGAGAGGTTGTCGTTCACGATTTAAAAATTAAATCAATTGGTTGACTTTGAGGAAGATTTTCTTAGCCTGAATGCAAAATCGAAACATAATCCCATGTTACTAAAATTGATCCATAACCCACACTTGCTCGCTTGCCTGTTGCGGGATAGGTGGCGTGATACGTTCGACCATTTTCAATGTACAACCCGATGAAAGCACCTGCCTGACCATATTTTACAAACTAGGTAACATCAGGGCTGTTCGAGCTTCTCATTCTTTACAACCACACGTAATATTCTTTAGAGCATTTTGTTTATACTCGAGATCTTGAGTACGGAATCGGTTGTGTTTTAAAGCTAATGCAAAATGTAATCGGTTGTTACAGTGAGCCAAACGCAAATCCGGACACCCTCAATTTGGGCAATTGCGTACGGGAAACAAATAAAAATTATTTTTTCCTATCAATTCTTCTTTGGACACCGTCCTACAAGGCAAGTGCAAAAAAACGACAAAAAAGGGCAATCTGAGGAACAATTCACAAATGAGTAGTCGGAAAATGGAAAACTGGACAGTTATATTTCTAAGAATCC
>KZ063623.1:0-13359 GCA_002091835.1 Anopheles maculatus
AACTTTCATGATGTTGTCATCTGCAGAGAAAGTGACTGTGTGCTTTCTTTTTTTTTATTGCATAAAAACTGCACCATCGGGAAAGACGAGGGCGCTGGTATGTGTGAAAGAGATGAAAAGATATACGTATACAATAAAAAAGTTTCTTAAAGTAAGTGATGTTTAGCCTCATTGCTGAATGGTTGTGGTGATAAACGCAAGGAGTGGCGAACCACATCCAGCCAGGCATTGTAAGGAAATTAAAATTCAACATCAAGAAATTGAACTGCCGATGGCAAGGATTTAATTGTAAGAAGTGTTTGCAGGACAGTGATGACTAGGAAAAAGGGTATATGAGGCAAGTAGAAACAGTGAACGTAAAACGCAATGCCAGTTACTTGGAGAAGTTTTAAAAATGTTTGAAATATTTTGCTTATTACAGAGACGAACAAGTAAAAAGAAATTGCAAATATGCTGCGTATGCTTGGGGACCCACAACGGTTCTGTAACCGCAGCCGCTCATAAACTCGATACGGCCGGGTAGACCTTCGGTAGGCTGAAGTTAATTTAAACTTTAGTCATGTTTTCGAACTTTGCGCTTCCATTGCGGTTCCCCTTTCGCTTTCCGGATATCTCCAGAGATGCGTTGAACGGACCGCGTACTGGTGTAAGTAAAAGGTCCTTCATTTACAGAGTTATGATATCGCGAAACCGCTGCACGGGAAGCCCACATTTTTGACGTTGCAAATCACCACACAAACCCGCCGTGTGCGCACCTTTCAGTCTGGAGAGTCGCTTACCATGTAGCACTGCTGTTGATTCTTGACGTCAAACGTCACAATTTTGTCTCATTAGCAGCATGGTTTCGATGGTAAACTTGATTAGATTTCTAATTACGGGTACATACATACACACTCACACCCCCTGCGTACGTGCTGTGGGGACGGAGTTTATTGAAGGATAATGCTTAAGCAGCATCAGCCCGAAACGTGGCAAAGCATCGACCCTCGCCCGGGGCCGCTTAATTCATGCCCTCAAATCAACTGTCACTCGTGCGCTGTCACAGATGTGGCTGAGAGCTTCAGTGATTCGGTGGTATACCGTGTATACCGTGACTACACTTTCCCTGTCCTTTTTCCGGCACTGGCGTGCGTGTGTCGGTGTAGTGTTGGTATATTGGAAAAGCCAGAGAGTGGCGAAATTTATGCTCATTTGGTACATTTTGTCCCTCCAGCACCTGTCCATAAAGCAAGGCGGCTAATTGTTTCTTTTCATCCAAACCTCAGCCCAGAGACACAGCACGATACGACACACATGACTTCCGGGTTTTGTTTTTGGCCCAAAAATTAATTACATTTTTGATCCCATTGGGAGACCTTTCCTTTGCCAGCTCTCTCTCTCGCTCTCTCACTCTCATTTTCCCTTCAACTTAACAATCGAACCGAAGGGAAAGGATCGCGACCATTTCCTTTTTTGGCGTCTCCTGCCAGAAGGATGCAGGGAGCAGGGCGTAATCGTTTCCAAGAGGGAAATATATTTAGTTATTTCCATGGAAAAGAAAGTGGAATCGCCCAAGAAAATCTCGATACCAATTATGCGGCCCTGCATTTGTCGTTGGATGGCTGGCTGGTTGGCTGGCTGGCGCCTTGTGTGTGTGTGTGTGTGTGTGTTGTGGCTGTATGTCTTTATGCACGTTACTAAGGGGGCCCGACGGCCATTTGTCTCCCCCTTTTTCCGGGTGGCTTTTCGCTTTCTGACTTTGTCTCGCCGAATCGTACAGACACATTCTAATATGGCAGCGGCAAGAATTCGTAGCCAAGCGCAAATGGCATTCCGATGGCAAAGGAAGCACAGAAGAAGTCTTTTGCAAAGAACCCATTCGTCATGGTGTCTTAACGATGCAATCGTCTGCAGCCGTCACCAGCCTCCCATGCGTTCGTTCCTCGCCGGTCCAATTTTATTTCATTTCCTCCTTTTTTGCTCTGATGGGGTTCATTTTCGCTGCTGGTAGGCTATTGTCATTATTGTCGATGGTAGAACGTTTAAACGGTTGAACGGATGCACGGCATGCGTGGATAGGAAATGGTATCGTCGTCGAGGTGTGAAAGGCATCCGACTGAGCTTTAAACGTGGGGGAATGGATAAAAGAAAATAGCAAGCCATCGCAATGTCAAATGAACTTTAAATATAAGCGGCTCGAGGCGTGCGTTATATGTCTTTCCGATGCAATGGGATAACTCTATATGGTTCAAATTTTATTCCCAAACTGCAGCCATACGATATAAAAGTTTTAAAAGCATAAAACAAATTAGATTTTTTTGTATAATACAATAAATAGAAAACAAAAAGTAACATAAAGGAAACCCGTACGATGCTCGCAAGGTAAGCCACCCGTCACGTACTGCGAATGTATTTTAAAATGAATTCAAACGGAATGTGCCGAATCATCAAACGAACTACAAAACATACTCCACCCAGAGTGAATGATGTAGGATAAAAACTCATACAGGACATGAAGCAAATGGTGCCATTTCATTGGAATTTATGTTCATCGGGAAATGCTTTACTTGTAAAAAGGGGACAGAGAAATCGCAAACATACTGGTTCGGGAACAAATTTTGAATGGTCATTACGGTGATCAGGATGAGGTTATGTATTGCATTGATGTACTTTGCAGGTACATTAAAGCATCGCTAGCGTTACTGCATTGGTTTTCCCAATCTATCCTAGTCTGGCGTGCATGAAAACAATAAGCGTAGCTAATTTTGCAAACCAATTTCCCATAAGCCGTAAGCCGAGCGGTCATGCTGCGTGAGATCAATTACACACGATAATACGGCGTGGTAATATGATTTGGTTTCAAAAGCAAATTGCGACTCGCCAAATTCATCTAAATTAGCGTAATTAACCACACTTGATGTGCGAATTCGTTTCAATTAAAATTACAGTATGGAAATCGGAAAAGATCTGGCAGCGGTGGTGGCTCGTGGCGAGCACGAGTGGCACCGAGGGAGAATCGAGCGAACATTTCAAAATATAAGACTGCTGGTGGTTTGCGGTCGGGGATCAAACTGCATTGGAAGTGCAACCAGATGTTAAATTCGAATGGTTCATCGAATTGACGCTCTGTGCGGCTGGTTCATCTTTGAATTTCCACGCCCTTGCTGTGGTGCGGTTCTGGTTTGATTGGGAAAGTTGGTGCCAGGGGCGCACTGTTCGCTTTTCGGCTTTAGAGTCGTGCATTGCACACGACCAGTACGAACTGGAATATGGTCTCACAGAGCTGAGGGGCTGAGTTTCACGGGGGAAGGATTTTTAATTTAATATTTAAAAAATCATTGTTGAATTGGATTTTTTTCGTTCACTCGTTTGGTGCTCTTTTCTCTTATGCCAGCGTTTTTTTCAGCTCATGTCTAGCTATATTGCATGGGCTTCACAAGTGTTTCCGTACATGTAAAAAGGTTCCATATAGGAAAAGTAGAATGCTGCTGGTAGGCTAGAGCCTCGAGTGCACACAGGAGATGGTGAAGCGATATCGAAGCGGTGAAGCGTTGGAAATCGCCAAAGCGGAATTGTAAAATCAGATTATCAGACTGCGGGCTATTTCTATAATTGGCAACACGGGAACAAAGTAAGTGATGGTGCAATCGGGAAGGCAAATCGGCAGTGAGAGAGTGTGGGGAATAATATATTTTATATTTAAATTGAATCTCTATGATTGTTATTAAAATACTGTCAAATTGAATCTAAATGAAGCAACAGATCAATCGAGGACACAGGTTTTTTTTCCTCCAAAAATGATAGCTCGTTTCTGGTCAGCTGGCTCTGGAGTGCTCGCCATCAGTTGGATTGAAGTTGCTGTATATCCCGGTATTATGATATATTAATTAGATTACCGTTTTGATTTGTTGGCTAGTTTGCTCGTTGGCGCATTTGTCTTGCAGTCTGATCTGCTCCAGGGGAATATATCAAGCGTGATTGATGGGCGTGAAGTGGTATGAATATGTATGCCGGGAAATGTAGCGTCCAGGTGGAAATTCGCCGTAACCCCATCAGTCGGGTGTGAGTTGATTTATACGCCATGCCAAATATTGTCCACCGATTGATTGTTCTGCCATGTTCAATGGATAAGGATGTTTCCGGAGCAGTGGATCCAGACCTGGGCTGGACGATGGTGTTAAGAAGCATGGGCAAAAGTCAGCGACGCGTGGCCATTTCCTTCGCGTTGTCGTAGGCGTCTGTGCACTTCAATCAAATTAATTAAATTGCATTAACAAGTTAAACAGAAAGTTCCGTCAGTGGCAGCCAGCAGAGGGCAAGAGTACACGGAACTGGTAAAATTCTGGATCCTAGGCAAATAATCATCAGCAGTCAGCAGTCATCGTTCCAGTTACTCACCAAAAAGATACACAGAGCACGTGAGATGAGTGAGCGAGAAGAGGGAACGCCACTCGTCAAGCGAGCGGATCGGATCGGGAAAGTTTCCGGCCAGCCGGAAGTTGCTGTTTTCGCAGAACCATCCGCTCTGGTTTTCTGTTCTAAAACACCCTCGGTCGGTGTCGCATCAGTTAGCGACACCCCATCAATTTGCGCATCATAATTTAAATTAACATAATTCTATCCTAAAGAAGTTAGCGCGACCAGACTTGCACAGTGCAGAATCGGCGAGTAAAAGAAAATAAAACTGTGCGGCACACGGGGGGACAAACAATTTCGTAACGAAGTAACGGTAAGAGGCCAAAAGGACGTTGTTTAGGGCGCGTCATCTAGCAGGACGCACCAGGCCGTTAAACGACGCGCAGGGCCAACGTGTTTTGTGTCATTAGAAATTGATTTAAATGCGAATGCAAGTAGGTTTGAGTGCGGCCATAATATAACGTTGAGCAATATTACAAGCTTGCCACAATCGCACACCCCTTAGTGGAAGGGACATTTCCTCTCAGAGAAGGGAGACAAAATAGGTGAGCATGATGGTTACCAGTTGAAGAGGGAAAATTGTTGCTCACAACCGGAACCGAAATCGAAGCGTGGCCCACGTAAAGACGACCGTCAGCCGACGTTCTTAACGAGGGAGTGTTTGATTCTTTATTTCAGTAAGTTTTTTTCTGCATCTGTTTTCTTTGTACAAATTTACATTGTACGCAACACAGGTTTGGTAAGTGTGGTGCAAAATGATGCTGCTGGTAGACACAGCAATCCTTCGGATGGGCCCCTTCAGCAGAAAGCAGTCGGTAAATTGATGGTTCATATTATATAGCCTAAAGCAAAGCCACTTTTGGAATGCCGTTGGAACGGCCAGCAGGAGGCATATTCCGATGACATCCACACACACGTTTGTACGTCACTGCCTGCAGAGAAATGGGTTTGTTTCAAGGGTCTGTTTCCGGCTCGATCCGCCGCGAGGGGATGTTTGTGAAGTCTCACCAGAGGTGGTTTCGCAATCGAGCAATTGGAAGCATGGCAAGTACATGGCATCCAAGGGTCACATCAATTTGTATGCTAACTGTTAACACAAATATTTAATTATCCGTGCGAGAACGAGGATGATACATTCCGGGTTAGCTTCCGGGTTCGATCAGGACTGGAGCTGTTTGTCCTGGTTTTGAGCTGGAAATCTATCAAACTAGTGCGGTAAGGTGTATTGATTTGTGAACACCAGGCTCATCAACTGTGCAGGACATCGGACATCATTCGCTGCTCTGCTGTGCCTGGTATGCTAGGCATGAGAAACGATTGCCGTAGCCCTCATACGCTGGTATGCAACATTTATCAAAACGCCAACCGCTCTGGATTCGTCGTCCGTGGCGAAAAAGAACCCGTTCGGACAGCGAACGATAAGCAGTGCAATTTCCGAACGCAACGGCAACTTCCAAAACTAACGATCGCAACAGCTGCTGCAGCAGGCCGGTTGCTTTGGACAAAACTACGACCGAAGGAGCAGCTAGGCACGCTGTCAAATAAACGTCTGGCTGTGTCGTTGTCTCGCCAAACGAATCTATTGCACGTTTGCCCGAAAACCCGTCCCGACCTGGGTGTACACGGGGACAACACTTCAAATCACATGCAGCAATCAAAACAGGATGTCCTGCAAGAGGGCTGGAGCTAGTGGGTTTGTGTGCGGAATTTGAGGGCTCATTTTATGTGGTCGGTTGTTTGGATGTTTGGTCTATCAGGAAGAAAATAGCATATGTGATGTATGTCGGGCGACCGCGGACGAAATCAATTCATCAAAATTCATTTTTCCAGGACAGACACGAGGGTGTTGTGCCTCGGGCGGGAGGGACGGCAAGATCACACACGGATGACGTTCAGCTTTGACAGAGCACTTGTTGTTTGGCTTAGTTGTTGTGTGGTGCCGTGTGCTTCGCGCTTAGGTCGGTGTGTTTGAATCCTCTGAGATCCGAGGTCTGGATAGCGCGTTGATTTAGTTCGGCAACTGTACATCTGTGGCTGGTACGAATCAGTTGAATAATTGGAACGATACGCTTTGAAGTCTGCATGGTCGAGTTTAGCGGTGGCGGATTGAAGGTTTCCGAGTTTACTTTATACTTAAAGAGCGGCCTCTCGACTGTTGAACGAGCTGCGCTATCGAAATTCTCGGTGGCGAGTGGCTGCGTGTTTGTGTGCAGCTAATTGAAATGGTTCACATCTCATTGAAGCGAGTATTTTAAAAAGGCATGCTAAATGAAGCAAAAGCTACTGCCCTGTAAATGGGACCCTGCACTTTAACCTATCGATAAAGCGAATGGACAAATGGGTGCTGCTGCGGCTGCTGTTGCTGCTGCTTCTGCTGCTGCTGCTACTAGGTGAGCATTCGATTCGTCGGAGTGCCGTATGGTCATGAAAAAGTAATGCCGATTGTAAACGGAAATAATATAAAAGGGTAAAAGCATTAAATGTTTGATGCCTGCATACGATGCTTTTGCGAGCACGATGCGTTAGCAAGTGAATAACAACATCACCATCACCATCACCATCGTCATCATCCTGATCCGTCTCGCTATTGCTGCTGTTGCTGCTGCTGGTGTGCTCCGTTGCTTTTTAGATGATGGATTATTTGATAGATGCACAACATATCGCATGATGTATGCTGTGGAACCGGGTTGGGAACACAACTACGATGCCGGATGCAGGTGCATCGAAGGGCACCACACTGCATCGATAACGTCCGTTGTCCGCACCGTCCTTGGCGTCATTTTGTACGAACTTCGAAGTCGTCCGCTCCCGAGCTGCACGATGGACATGGGATCTCACGGTAGGGATGAATAATTGATATCGGTTTTATGTCGAAGGTAGAACGGTTCTTTGCTACATCCTGTACCACACGTGGCCAACCGGGTCCGTCTCAATCCTCTCTGGCTGCTGTAGTTCATTACCCGTTCGGGTGAGCATCATTTAAGCTAATTGCTACATAGTTACCATTTCAATCATGTCTCTACTCGGATTCCCTTGGGATGAATCGGGAGAAAAATGTTGTCCACCCTAGTAGCGAGGGACCTTTGTGAGAGTTGCTCTCGTCATACACGTTACAGAGGGCACCGAAAGTGTCTGTGTGTATGTGATGGATACACAGACGAGATTTGGAGGTAGTGAACCCCACCCCGAACACGTTTGACCGTTTGACGCAATGCTAGGATTCTAATTAAAGGAAAAATGGACAGCAGCGATTTTGTCAGATTGCAAACAACGTGCGCAGTATACGTACTCGGGTTCGCGTTTTATCGTCCCAGGACAAAAGGGAAAGTCTTTTGCAAGCAGGAAAGGGGGGATACGGTTGGGATCATTAATTTTGCAGAAACTTTTTGCTTTCGTTTCATTGTTTTTCCATATACACCCCGACACAAAACTGTCCTCGGATTGCTCGTAATTGTTGGAGAGTTTTTGTTGCATTTTGCCGGAACTCATTCTTTTTCGTTTTTAATAAACGAACGTATGGCGCGACCGTGTCTGCCCGATAAATAGCGTAATTGATCCGAAATGAAGTAGCAGCTGGTGTTAATTGGGAGTTATTTGCATCGTACCGTGACCCAGACCGTGAAGATGGGGCAATCCAGGGGAATATATCAAGCGTGATTGATGGGCGTGAAGTGGTATGAATATGTATGCCGGGAAATGTAGCGTCCAGGTGGAAATTCGCCGTAACCCCATCAGTCGGGTGTGAGTTGATTTATACGCCATGCCAAATATTGTCCACCGATTGATTGTTCTGCCATGTTCAATGGATAAGGATGTTTCCGGAGCAGTGGATCCAGACCTGGGCTGGACGATGGTGTTAAGAAGCATGGGCAAAAGTCAGCGACGCGTGGCCATTTCCTTCGCGTTGTCGTAGGCGTCTGTGCACTTCAATCAAATTAATTAAATTGCATTAACAAGTTAAACAGAAAGTTCCGTCAGTGGCAGCCAGCAGAGGGCAAGAGTACACGGAACTGGTAAAATTCTGGATCCTAGGCAAATAATCATCAGCAGTCAGCAGTCATCGTTCCAGTTACTCACCAAAAAGATACACAGAGCACGTGAGATGAGTGAGCGAGAAGAGGGAACGCCACTCGTCAAGCGAGCGGATCGGATCGGGAAAGTTTCCGGCCAGCCGGAAGTTGCTGTTTTCGCAGAACCATCCGCTCTGGTTTTCTGTTCTAAAACACCCTCGGTCGGTGTCGCATCAGTTAGCGACACCCCATCAATTTGCGCATCATAATTTAAATTAACATAATTCTATCCTAAAGAAGTTAGCGCGACCAGACTTGCACAGTGCAGAATCGGCGAGTAAAAGAAAATAAAACTGTGCGGCACACGGGGGGACAAACAATTTCGTAACGAAGTAACGGTAAGAGGCCAAAAGGACGTTGTTTAGGGCGCGTCATCTAGCAGGACGCACCAGGCCGTTAAACGACGCGCAGGGCCAACGTGTTTTGTGTCATTAGAAATTGATTTAAATGCGAATGCAAGTAGGTTTGAGTGCGGCCATAATATAACGTTGAGCAATATTACAAGCTTGCCACAATCGCACACCCCTTAGTGGAAGGGACATTTCCTCTCAGAGAAGGGAGACAAAATAGGTGAGCATGATGGTTACCAGTTGAAGAGGGAAAATTGTTGCTCACAACCGGAACCGAAATCGAAGCGTGGCCCACGTAAAGACGACCGTCAGCCGACGTTCTTAACGAGGGAGTGTTTGATTCTTTATTTCAGTAAGTTTTTTTCTGCATCTGTTTTCTTTGTACAAATTTACATTGTACGCAACACAGGTTTGGTAAGTGTGGTGCAAAATGATGCTGCTGGTAGACACAGCAATCCTTCGGATGGGCCCCTTCAGCAGAAAGCAGTCGGTAAATTGATGGTTCATATTATATAGCCTAAAGCAAAGCCACTTTTGGAATGCCGTTGGAACGGCCAGCAGGAGGCATATTCCGATGACATCCACACACACGTTTGTACGTCACTGCCTGCAGAGAAATGGGTTTGTTTCAAGGGTCTGTTTCCGGCTCGATCCGCCGCGAGGGGATGTTTGTGAAGTCTCACCAGAGGTGGTTTCGCAATCGAGCAATTGGAAGCATGGCAAGTACATGGCATCCAAGGGTCACATCAATTTGTATGCTAACTGTTAACACAAATATTTAATTATCCGTGCGAGAACGAGGATGATACATTCCGGGTTAGCTTCCGGGTTCGATCAGGACTGGAGCTGTTTGTCCTGGTTTTGAGCTGGAAATCTATCAAACTAGTGCGGTAAGGTGTATTGATTTGTGAACACCAGGCTCATCAACTGTGCAGGACATCGGACATCATTCGCTGCTCTGCTGTGCCTGGTATGCTAGGCATGAGAAACGATTGCCGTAGCCCTCATACGCTGGTATGCAACATTTATCAAAACGCCAACCGCTCTGGATTCGTCGTCCGTGGCGAAAAAGAACCCGTTCGGACAGCGAACGATAAGCAGTGCAATTTCCGAACGCAACGGCAACTTCCAAAACTAACGATCGCAACAGCTGCTGCAGCAGGCCGGTTGCTTTGGACAAAACTACGACCGAAGGAGCAGCTAGGCACGCTGTCAAATAAACGTCTGGCTGTGTCGTTGTCTCGCCAAACGAATCTATTGCACGTTTGCCCGAAAACCCGTCCCGACCTGGGTGTACACGGGGACAACACTTCAAATCACATGCAGCAATCAAAACAGGATGTCCTGCAAGAGGGCTGGAGCTAGTGGGTTTGTGTGCGGAATTTGAGGGCTCATTTTATGTGGTCGGTTGTTTGGATGTTTGGTCTATCAGGAAGAAAATAGCATATGTGATGTATGTCGGGCGACCGCGGACGAAATCAATTCATCAAAATTCATTTTTCCAGGACAGACACGAGGGTGTTGTGCCTCGGGCGGGAGGGACGGCAAGATCACACACGGATGACGTTCAGCTTTGACAGAGCACTTGTTGTTTGGCTTAGTTGTTGTGTGGTGCCGTGTGCTTCGCGCTTAGGTCGGTGTGTTTGAATCCTCTGAGATCCGAGGTCTGGATAGCGCGTTGATTTAGTTCGGCAACTGTACATCTGTGGCTGGTACGAATCAGTTGAATAATTGGAACGATACGCTTTGAAGTCTGCATGGTCGAGTTTAGCGGTGGCGGATTGAAGGTTTCCGAGTTTACTTTATACTTAAAGAGCGGCCTCTCGACTGTTGAACGAGCTGCGCTATCGAAATTCTCGGTGGCGAGTGGCTGCGTGTTTGTGTGCAGCTAATTGAAATGGTTCACATCTCATTGAAGCGAGTATTTTAAAAAGGCATGCTAAATGAAGCAAAAGCTACTGCCCTGTAAATGGGACCCTGCACTTTAACCTATCGATAAAGCGAATGGACAAATGGGTGCTGCTGCGGCTGCTGTTGCTGCTGCTTCTGCTGCTGCTGCTACTAGGTGAGCATTCGATTCGTCGGAGTGCCGTATGGTCATGAAAAAGTAATGCCGATTGTAAACGGAAATAATATAAAAGGGTAAAAGCATTAAATGTTTGATGCCTGCATACGATGCTTTTGCGAGCACGATGCGTTAGCAAGTGAATAACAACATCACCATCACCATCACCATCGTCATCATCCTGATCCGTCTCGCTATTGCTGCTGTTGCTGCTGCTGGTGTGCTCCGTTGCTTTTTAGATGATGGATTATTTGATAGATGCACAACATATCGCATGATGTATGCTGTGGAACCGGGTTGGGAACACAACTACGATGCCGGATGCAGGTGCATCGAAGGGCACCACACTGCATCGATAACGTCCGTTGTCCGCACCGTCCTTGGCGTCATTTTGTACGAACTTCGAAGTCGTCCGCTCCCGAGCTGCACGATGGACATGGGATCTCACGGTAGGGATGAATAATTGATATCGGTTTTATGTCGAAGGTAGAACGGTTCTTTGCTACATCCTGTACCACACGTGGCCAACCGGGTCCGTCTCAATCCTCTCTGGCTGCTGTAGTTCATTACCCGTTCGGGTGAGCATCATTTAAGCTAATTGCTACATAGTTACCATTTCAATCATGTCTCTACTCGGATTCCCTTGGGATGAATCGGGAGAAAAATGTTGTCCACCCTAGTAGCGAGGGACCTTTGTGAGAGTTGCTCTCGTCATACACGTTACAGAGGGCACCGAAAGTGTCTGTGTGTATGTGATGGATACACAGACGAGATTTGGAGGTAGTGAACCCCACCCCGAACACGTTTGACCGTTTGACGCAATGCTAGGATTCTAATTAAAGGAAAAATGGACAGCAGCGATTTTGTCAGATTGCAAACAACGTGCGCAGTATACGTACTCGGGTTCGCGTTTTATCGTCCCAGGACAAAAGGGAAAGTCTTTTGCAAGCAGGAAAGGGGGGATACGGTTGGGATCATTAATTTTGCAGAAACTTTTTGCTTTCGTTTCATTGTTTTTCCATATACACCCCGACACAAAACTGTCCTCGGATTGCTCGTAATTGTTGGAGAGTTTTTGTTGCATTTTGCCGGAACTCATTCTTTTTCGTTTTTAATAAACGAACGTATGGCGCGACCGTGTCTGCCCGATAAATAGCGTAATTGATCCGAAATGAAGTAGCAGCTGGTGTTAATTGGGAGTTATTTGCATCGTACCGTGACCCAGACCGTGAAGATGGGGCAATTGGCAATGCACGATGGTGCGTTTTTTGGTTCTTGCCCGCGCACCGGTGTCACTGTCGAGATGATTGTCACACAAGCGCACGTTGGGCGTTAGGTGCGCCAGAAATTTGCATACGTTGGAAGATCTGACTGCGGAAATAATTGCTAACAAATATGATAAAGATTTTGCTTTTTTTTCCTCAACTTGCTTAACGCCCAACGGAAAACCAATCATTTGTTCGACCATCTGGTGGACGATTTTTATGACTGCTGTTGTTACGTAACAGGAAGGGCTGATGTGTGTTTTTTTCCTCGGAAGATTGTACCATGGCTGGATTGTAGTTACTTTCTACTGCGCTTTTTTCAATGTTTAAGTTTATTGTCATGTTGGAATATTTGAATTCCAACTCGTACGATGCTGTGAAGCGCCATGATGCGCTGCGTTAAAGTTGCGCCATTTGTAAAGGTGCACGGTGCTGCCCTTCAAGAGTCTGTGGCAAGTAATTTGATTTTACAGCACCGTAATCTACACAACAGTGTGCAAATAACCGTTTGCTCGGCATTATCTGCGACAACGGTGAATGGCTTCCGGTGTAGGGATCATTTCCGCTTTCATCCATAAACATATCCGCGCAACGTAACGATAATGGTTGCGCATTTCCAGCTAATGTTCACGATGGAGGCGCATCCTAGCAGACGGAATAAGATGCGATGACCAAGGAAGGTAACGCTGCTTAAATTATTCATTACGAAGTTTTGTGTGCATGCCCGCTGGATGTTTTGCTGCGTAAAGGGCAGTGGACAGTGAACGAAGGTTTCAACTCGTATCGGCACACCAGAACTGCCTGGTGCGTTGAAGTTCCGTGTTTCGGATAAGATTTCCTGGTTGAAGGAGCCAGCACCGAAAAAGTTTACTGATGAATCACTTCGAATTGGTGATGTGAATGTTTAATCATGTTTAGTGCTATGGCTAGCACCAAATACGACACGAAACCTCTTTCATCTTTCCGGGCTCGGATCTTTCAAATTCACCTCCAGTCGATGTGATGCAACACAATCAAAGGAAACGTGCGAGCTGAAACAACAACGGAAAACGGTTTTTGGTGGAAAATAAACCTAATCTTTCTGCTCTTACTTCCCAATTGGCGAACGGTTTCGGTTCATTTTTTTTCCATAGCCGTTTTTGCGTTATTTATTTATGCAGATCGACAGATAACATGTATCTCTAGCTGAGCCTATCACGTGTGCAGTAGGGAAA
>KZ063623.1:13520-39611 GCA_002091835.1 Anopheles maculatus
AAGTACGTCGGAAGAGTGTCCCGGTAGGCAAAAACGACACATCTTTGAATATATGCGCAAAATCGAAAAACAAGCACTCAACCCCACCGATGATGATAGCGCTTCAAGCGGTCACAATGAAAGACCATCGAGATACGGTCATTAGAAAGGCTGTTGTGGTGGCTGTGGAAGGGAACGGAAGGTTTGGTCCGTTGGGTATAGAAAATGAGTTACGTTCTGGGGATCTCCCACCGCTCTCGTCCAACCTAAACTGAACAGAACCGGGATAAATATTCATTTATGCATTGAAATGTGGCCCTCGCTCTTCAGTGAGCACGTGTTTTGATGGGCAAAACATGTGTTTTGCTTTACATTCTCCTCAAATGTCAGGTGGATACGATTTAGACGCAAAGAGTTTTCGCCGCTGGAAAATGGCCGTTTGTATCGTGACCGAGCTGCAGGTCAGATTAGTCAGATTCGTGTTGGGCAGACAGCAAGCATCGCTGTACGGGATAGGGAAATCTAACCATATCTGCCGCTAACTGTACGCGTGACGGTAGCCAAGGACTCGATTAATTCATCAATTTTGCGCTTGCTGCGATAGGTTGGGCTACTGCGATCAGCAGCAGCAGTAGCAGCAGCGGCAGGAGAGGCAGAGGTATACCGGCCGGTTGCGCTGTGGTTACGGTTGTTGGTTTTTTCGTTACGCACTCGAAAAGTGAGGAAAATATTTTCCTTAAATTAGCAATTCTGAACATTGCATAACATTCTCGCCCCATTAGCATAGGCAGAAGAGGGATGTTGGGCGGTTGTTGTGTGTGTGTGCGTGAGCTTGTTTGTAATCGAAACGCTTCACATTGCTGCTCTCTGAGGCGTGCATTGCCGACCGAGGAAAATAAAATGGGTATGATTTTATTTAAATCTTACGTGTGCACGTTTGCCAAAAAACCGAATGCAGATATGGGATGGTAGCCGTAGTAAAACCGCACAAAAACCTCAACGCTCGCGTACACCTTCGCTCGTGGCACCCGAAAAATTGGATAATCTTTTCCGATGCTTTTGCGTCTGGCGGAGGCCGCCAACCGAACGTGCCACAGGAGAAAGTCTAGCAGGAAAGAATCCTGTAAAAACAGAAGCTCATGGCACACGGAGGACATGGTTTTTCCACCAGCGTCTAGTAGATGGAACGAGTTCCTTTACACTGAGATGACATGAACCGTGCAGTTCTTGACAACCGCAACCCACAGTACAACATTCCACATCCTATCCGGTGTCTTCCGGTCTACCAGCCACACTCGCCGGGCTTCGTTCCTAGTCGCCAAAGGAAAGTCTACCAGCAAGAAACGAACGAATTCATTCGTTTGCGCTAACCTCAACAAATAGTGGCAAACTACTACGACCAAGACTAACCTATGCCGCCCTAGCTTTCCCCCACTAGCAGCTGGCCACTGTGCCAGGACTGCTTACCGGCGTGGACGTTTGCGACTGCCACTGATTTACCCTCTGCTTCTTAGCCATACAGCAGTAGCACCAGCACCAGCAGTAGCAGTAGCCACGAAAAACTGGTGGTACGAAAAACTTTCATCTGAAAAACGGAAAATGTCGTTCCGGGGAAAAAGTGCTTCCCAAAACATACACTCGCAAGAATGGGCAGCTGCTCTAGGTGCTACCCTAATTAAGAATAAGATTTGAATGTTAATGAAGGATGGTTCCATCCTAACGATGCATTTCGGTATGCCGGTGGAAGGCGTCGAATGGCAGCAACCGGGCGGATTCTTGTGATCGGGAGTGGAGCACTTCGGTGTGGAAGTTATATCCGAGATCAAATAGTGTCTGAAGGAGCAATGCAGGAGTGCACTGAAACTGTTGCTTGCAGTAGCGGCAACGCCTTGCATGGAAACAATTTTAATCTTGTCCGGGTGGTCCGTTCGGGATAGTGGATAGCGCCAGGCGTTCGAAATCCTGGGATGGAATGTTTCCCATTTCCGGAAACTGTTTATACTGCGTTACCAGCTTCCTGCGATGGGTGGGAAGGTGGAAGCGAGGTGGAAGGAGGAAGGTAAGGATTGGAGCTTTTGATTTCATGAATATCCAGCGTCGTTCGGGTGGCGTTTGATTCGAGCATTTACCAGCGCGCCTTCCACAAGATTGGAAGCGGCCTCGGGCAAAACAAACGAAATATATTTCCACCTCTCAACTGCAACTGTGCCACGCTATTGCTTCGGTGAGGGATGCCGGTTGTGATGGTGGTGGAGGTAGTTGAAAAACTATTGCAGCCCGGACGAAGCACTGCCCTTCCAGATTTCTTGTCCTAGTTTACGATGAAAAATTTTCCTCGCTTTGGGGCATTGGGCGAGCATAGAAAGAAGCAAATTGTGATGAGCAGAAAATGTGTTGGCCAGGGATACACGGGGAAACGGGGCAGCGTGTAGAAAAGATGCTTTTCTTGAAAGGGCATAAGACATAGATACTACACCGTCCAACCGCCTTGCTCGGATTTCCTTGCTTGATCCTCCTAGATCCACTTAGTGTGCAAACGGTCAAGAAACAGAAGGTGCAATCATAAAAAATCCGACTTCAACGGCGCGCATACTAGCTGAAACGAGGCGAAAACTCTTATGAAAAATCCTCGGAAACTTGGTAAAATATTTCCTTCCGCATGTCGCTACCGAGAAGCGGGGTGGTTTTCCCGAGGTTGCGGTACGGCGGTCGGTTTTTACCGCTGTCCTGTTATCGCCGGACCTACCGGTAGATGACGCTGATATGGATCCTGTGCTGTGCATGTGTTCTACGGCGAATTGCGCTCGGAAAACCATCCAGATCGGCTCGGTCCGGGCATGTATGTGACTGGGTGATGGTGCTGGCCAACCCGGCAGACGGCAAACGACGACTGCCTGTTGTTGCTGGTTGAATGTTCGTTCTCCCTTTTTGATTGGTGATAAAACAAGTTGACAGCACTGAAATACCGTAAAAGCGATTCGTTCGGTGTACAAAGGAACTTTTCTGCCGTCTTCACACATGTCTATCCGTGGCCGAGCGACCGGGTTTGTGCTCCAGAGATACTTCCGGCGCTGGCATTGACGGACGGAAAGGCATATCACTTTGCTGAATGATGATATTTCGTTCCTTTTTGTTTTGCAGTTATTTTTGCTTCCGTTTTTTCCGTGATTACTTTCGCAATATAAATCGCTATTGCGTACGGTATCGTGCCACTTCCTGGTTAGACCCGGAGTCAGCTCTGGCGAAGACGATACACGTTCTTGGTAAGTTTCTTCGTCCGGGACGGCCAGGATACAGGGTGCGAGTGGTTCGTGTGTGTAAGGGGGGCAATGGAAAGGATATTACATTTTGATTTTGTGCCGAGAAGCTGTAGTTGCTGTAGAAAGCAAAAGACGGAAACGAGTCGAAACACAATCGGAACGGATAACAGATCTGACCGGATCGATTGAAGTGTGAGAATTTGATTGCCAGCCTTTTCGAAGTCGTCATATTAATCCCTTGCAAACTCCCTCTCTCTCTTTTTCTCTCTTTCTTTCTCTCTCTCTCTCTCTCTCTCTCTCTCTCTCTCTCTCTCTCTCTCTCTCTCTCTCTCTCTCTCTCTCTCTCTCTCTCTCTCTCTCTCTCTCTCTCTCTCTCTCTCTCTCTCTCTCTCTATCGCTTTTGTTTTATTTATCACCCTTTTCCGGAATGGGCGCCTCGCTGGAAACGGTAGAAACGTGTTTAGTGCTGAATGATGGCTATTTGGCAGCAGCTGTTGAAGTTTTTCGAAAGCTAACGTCAAACACTTCATATTTACGTCCACCGGCACCGGGAACGGTTAGTATAGAGTTTCCCATGCCACGTACCGTAAATCCGCACCCCTTTTTCCCCACTTTTCCGGACAATGGTATGGTAAGTGTTCGGTCAGGTGAAACTAATCGACCGAAATCGTGACATTTATAAATGAGAGAAAAATTTACTTTGTGAAAAGTGCTTAAAAAGCGTAATCGTTGTCGCTGCCCTCGGTCATGGAAACCACGCCAATAAAAAAAGGTGTGGAAAACACCATTCTCGGTGGCCAAACACAGCGTGAACTGTGGAGCAAAAGCAAAAACAAAAAAAAAAGAAAGGAAGGTACAATACTCACCGGCGCACCGTGCATGTTTTGATGTCGTAGAACCTGATGTTTCCACGTCAGAACATTTGTGCCTCTCTGTTCGCACAGCATCCGGGAAACGCGTTGTGTACGGCCAGAGCAGGCGCTGGTGTGTCGGGGCCCATTTGTAACCATGTCAACCAAATATTTACCTTCCAACGTAAAACGTACCAAACGGTTGAACCAACCGGTAACGGACCAGGACCACGAATAGCGCGCGCACTGGTGGCTAGATGGAAATTAAATGCCCAACCATTCGGTAAGCATTTGTCAGCGAGCAGTAGCTGAACGTCAGCGACTAAGGATCTGCTGCCCGGAGTTTGCACAAACCGGGCTGGTGGCGCGAGTGTGCAAAGTAAGTGAATGAGTGGGGTTCTCGGCGGATGCGACGTACCGGCCAGTGGCTGTTTAGATGCAGGATGGCCGGGTATGGTAGGACGGTCGGGCAATGTGGACCATTATCTCGGGATTGGTCAAGCGTTCGATGGGAAAACGGATCGGGTACGGGACAAAACAGCATTCGTTCTCGAGTCGGTTCGCGAAACTCGCACCAGACTGCAATTAATAAGCAGGATCTAGGCGGATGTGACAGGGTCGTGCGACAGGGAAACGAAGCCGCGAAGGTTCACAAGCGGTGGCAGTTTAACGAAATATTTGCTTACATTTACCACACATCGCATCCGACTCGTCGTGCGCTACCGCTCCACCGCAATACGCTGACGTTGCTGACGAATGGCGAACGAACACGGTGTGTATGCGTGTTTAATCTGCCCGCTTGAAAGCCACCCATCAGCCCTTGTCACGATGACATCTCGATGTTTAGTCGTTCGTTTTACGCCCGTTCCGTTTCGTGCGCTTTTCACGGGTTCTGGTTTCCGCTGCGTTGCGATCGTGACGTATCTGGTGGCCAGATGCAGGTGCAGCACGGGGCACGCTAGCAATCGGAGGGTAGCGCCAGCGTAATTTAAACTCGACGCTCGGTGGGTGGTGAGAATAAACAGCAAAACAACAAAAAAGCAAGCGTAAGTGTAAATTGGAAATCGCGTGTAGAGTAGTTTAGCTGTGCAAGCTAATGCGGCGGATAATTTGAATGTGCGATAAAGTGTGTGTGTATGTGTGTTGTTCGTGCACTTAAGTAATTACCCCCGGCGTGTCTGTCGAGGGATTGCAACATTTAAATAAATCTCTGTTCCAGTGAAATTATTGGCAGCTTTGCAGGTGTGCAAGTGCGTTTTGTTTGCCCAGTGATAAGGTGACGATTATAATGGAGATCGTTTGAATGGTAACATGTCAGCATCACTATTTTTGTTCGTATTTGCTTTCTTTGGAATTTGTTAAAGCGAACAAACTGGGATTATTTAAACATAGGCGCTTCCAGGGTATAATGCAAGAATATTCTTTCATAAATATTAACCAAGTATAGCATAGTGTCTATTTGTGAGAGAAAATTCCCTACTCCTCTCTTTATAACTGTGCTCGAGTCATTTTTTGTACTTCAACTGGTACTGAAAAACATGTTTATTATGTAGTGAAGAAAAATATATTATTGAGCTCTCTGTTAACTGATTATTATAAACTATTGCAACTGTACAAACTAACACCGAAATATATTTATACTACTACTACATGAACCATCTTTATCTCCTATGTTTATTTACAGCTCTTACTGTACAGCAATAATAATGACATTCATCTCAGGTGAGTGATACAAATGTTTCTAATAAACAAACCATTATTCTAGTGCTTTAAATTCCATGTTGAGGATGGTATTATGCGCGTAAGTGGTATTTTTTTTTCAACTTTGGTCCAAATTTCTATACCAGAAACATGTTTTGAATCTTTTAAATCAGCAAGTGTATCCTATTGAGCTCTCTGTTAACTGATTATTATAAACTATTGCAACTGTACAAACTAACACCGAAATATATTTATACTACTACTACATGAACCATCTTTATCTCCTATGTTTATTTACAGCTCTTACTGTACAGCAATAATCATGACATTCATCTCAGGTGAGTAATACAAATGTTTCTAATAAACAAACCATTATTCAAGTGCTTTAAATTCCATGTTGAGGATGGTATAATGCGCGTGAGTGGTATTTTTTTCAACTTTGGTCCAAATTTCTATACCAGAAACATGTTTTGAATCTTTTAAATCAGCAAGTGTATCCTTCCCATAGGCGCAAACACCCAACCTCGCCTACGCATTATAAACTTGGTGTTCAATAGTAAAACAAAAACGGCGAGTTATTTGAGCCTGGCATTAGATGCCACGCGTCGTATCAAGCCGTGGGGCCGATCACCCCTGTTCCGTATTCGGGCGCTTCATTTTTACCAATCGGAGACAAACAAAGCTACGATGACACGTGTATTTTGGTGATTTAAAAAATGGGAAAAAAGGAAAGCGGTGAAAAACACGCGCATTCCACTTTGCAATCATCATGTTTTTATCTTGCGTCGCCAACAGCCATCCATGGCCCTCACCTTCCAGGAAAGCGGATGTCTTGTGGCGAATTATTTGTAGGACGATTGAGGAACATAGAAAGAAAAGAGAGGGACAGAGAGAGAAAGGGAAAAAGAGGAAGCAGAGAAAGCAATAAGAAGGGAGTAGCAACAGCATGGACCAAAAAAAAAATCGTTTATGCGAAACGAATCGACTGCAATGGTGCAGGATCGGGTTTTAGTAGTTTCCAGCTCCACGGGAGGGTTTATTTTGCTTGCTTCCGCCGATAGGAGATTTATACGGTATTACGACCCTGGTGCTATGGATATGGGGGTGTTCGAACTCATGTCGTGGCTGGCGTATGGTTGGTTGGCCCATTTGTGCGCCCTTCGTCATTCACATAATATTATGCTGCATGGTGTCAGTTTTATTCGACTTTTCTCAGAACCGCGCACCGTCTTGTACCCTTCCTGGCATTGGCTTCCCGTGCGACATACGCGGGGTCAAAGATTTATGTTATTCGTTTTTAGTATTTGTATGTACCGCGGAATGGAAGTTAATAAATTTAGTTTCTAATGTTATTGGTTATGCAAGGCAGATCTAGTAAAGGCGGAAAAGAAAACAAAATACTGTTCTCAGGAACAAAAAACCCAGCAAATACTGCTGTTTCACATAAGTTAAAGGAACACACACCTCGCCGTGCTTGCATCAACCGGAAGGAACACCAAACGGAACGTTGCCCTCGTCCCACCATAAATGGTTGGTGGTTTGTGATGGTTTATTTTTTCTGTTCCTTGGCAAAGAACATGCGAATCCATTTTATTTTATTCGCCGTCGCTATCCGCGTTCCCGTGCCTTTATTTTGGTGTGTATCCCGTGAGCTATTTTATTGAAATAAAGGGATTTTCTTTATGTTGCAACTGGGGCACGCCACCTGAAGGGTGGTGATGCAATGTGCTACGACTTCCGAGCGGCACCGTGTACAAGGAAAGAACACGTGTTTAGTTTTTTGACGCTCACCCGCACCGACAGCCGAGTGTGCAGTACACCCGTGGGGGATGGGTTGCGAATTCATTTTGCGACGGAAGAGATCCTGGTCAGCCGCTTTTTATTTCCGTTTTAATCCAACGAGGTATCCGTCGCATCGCAATGTCATTTCCACTGTGTGCTCGTTTCAACCTGACACGGTCGCCAACCAAGAGGAACGAACGGTGGCAAGAGTGGCGTTTGTGCTCACTAGGTATTGCCACCGTTTGAAATTGCGTCCTTGCAGTGCCGTGTGTCGTGGTACGACGGATGGAAGGCGCACGCTGGTGGAAGACAATTTCCTCCCCGGGAAGAGCAACTTGCCAGCGCTGTCGGTACGAAGGCGGCTGGAACCACGTGCAAGGTGGTAACTAAAACAAGAAGCTTTTGCAGGGCGGCCGCATCTGCGGAAAGTGCAGCTGCCCATTCTTGCGAGTGTATGTTTTGGGAAGCACTTTTTCCCCGGAACGACATTTTCCGTTTTTCAGATGAAAGTTTTTCGTACCACCAGCTTTTCATGGCTACTGCTGGTGCTGGTGCTACTGCTATATGGCTAAGAAGCAGAGGGTAAATCAGTGGCAGTCGCAAACGTCCTCGCCGGTAAGCAGTCCTGGCACAGTGGCCAGCTGCTAGTGGGGGAAAGCTAGGGCGGCATAGGTTAGTCTTGGTCGTAGTAGTTTGCCACTATTTGTTGAGGTTAGCGCAAACGAATGAATTCGTTCGTTTCTTCCTGGTAGACTTTCCTTTGGCGACTAGGAACGAAGCCCGGCGAGTGTGGCTGGTAGACCGGAAGACACCGGATAGGATGTGGAATGTTGTACTGTGGGTTGCGGTTGTCAAGAACTGCACGGTTCATGTCATCTCAGTGTAAAGGAACTCGTTCCATCTACTAGACGCTGGTGGAAAAACCATGTCCTCCGTGTGCCATGAGCTTCTGTTTTTACAGGATTCTTTCCTGCTAGACTTTCTCCTGTGGCACGTTCGGTTGGCGGCCTCCGCCAGACGCAAAAGCATCGGAAAAGATTATCCAATTTTTCGGGTGCCACGAGCGAAGGTGTACGCGAGCGTTGAGGTTTTTGTGCGGTTTTACTTAGTGTAGAGACTAAGTTTTCCTGATTTTTCCCCAAGCCAATGTTGAGCCTGAAGTTACCGGTGGTAAGGCTTTTGGAGTGAGAGATGGTGCAGACACATACATAAGTTTTCCGCGCACGAAATGTGGGCATCCTCACTAAGGGGATGTGGGAGAGCTTCAGCTAATTTAGGTGGCTGTTCGACTATTCGACTGCGCTGGGATCGCCATGGACCGGGGTTTATTGAATTGGATAGTTTTATTCGGTCGTTTCTCGTTACATTCTCGTGAGCACTCTGTCTACATCAGATAAATTACCGTAGATCAACCGAAACGTCGTGATGACTAGACTTTTCATTGAGTTAGGCAGGGATTTGTTCGGGAATTCGATGATTTTCCGCTGAAGTACCGTTGATTGGTACAATGCAATTGTGAAGGGAAAGTTGGATACAATTGGTTTATAGTAATGGATCAATAGTCTATAATAACGCAACCTCGACCAACTATTGTGTTTGTTAAATGTTAACATTAGTGTATTTTGTGCTGTGTGTGCTTGAGTAATAAACCATCTTACCACGGTGCTATTTATCGATTGCCTTACAACAATTGACATACGGCAGAACGCAAAGGCGCAAATTCCCCCGATACAAATTCTTCCTCTGTCCTCCATAATATCCTGTGGTCACATGTTCCGGTCAGTGATGGCGTACGATAGTTTGTGGTAAAATAACAATAATTGTTTGGACCGATTTTATGTATTATATGCACGGCGTAAAGCAAGAATAGTTTCATTTTCTGCGTAAATAGAATATGTGCATCTATCTTTCAAAAGGCTACTACGTATCAACAAAGCGTTATACTCAATGTCGTACTTATCCTGTGAAGATACGCAGGCGGTAGTGATATTACACGCGGAGAAATCAGTAAATAGAGAAAAAATAGATTAATGTGGAACGTTCTTAGTGTGTGGCACATTGTGGTTCGTTATTGTTCGACGCGTATTGCTTGTCATTTTAGGTATCTCGGCACTCTTGACATGTGACCGGGTCTACGCGGACTCAGCCACTGCGATAGAGCATCGCGGTAAACGAATCTGTAGCATTTCACTGTGGGAGCAGCTAGAGGGACGTCAGTATGTCGCTCAAGACGGTCCCAAACAAGCTCCAAGAAGCAGATCGGATACCATTCACATATGTCAGCTTATATTGCGATGCTCGGAGTCGGAGAAAGGCGCGCTCTGTGTGCTTGAAGGATGACAATCAACGTATCTTGCTGCGATATGACATTCGAATCATTGTGGCTTGCTTTCAAGAGATGCGTGTATTGGGCGGTTGGGGCAAGTTGAGCCACCCTACGTCACCCGGCAGCGTGGCAGGGAGAAGAGCAAGCAGAAGCCCCGCTGGCATGACTGTTTGAATTGTTTGAATGGAAAAAGCTTCATCATACTTTTCCATGACACAATTTAGCGCCAATAGCAGAACAAAAGAGCTTGGATAAACATTCTTCCTCCATGGCCCGTTACACTCACCCTTTCCCGGGTCTGTTTTCCAGCAGTTCGTTTTTTGTGTGTGTGTGTGTGTGTGAAAGTGAGATGCGGAGCAAAATGTTACCGCAAAATAAATATCATCATTCCAGTTGCGTTGGAATTGAGATTGAAAAACTATTTCTCACCGAGCGAGAAAACAAGCGAAGCAAAAAGCTTCAGATCGGTGGATCGAGCAGGACGAGTGGCGTGGAAACGGATCGGAATAATGTATAAGTGGAACTGGAAAGTTGGCAGATTTTTCGTGAAATGATATCAGTGCCATAACGAGCAGCGTGGCGGGCGTGCCGCTCCCTGGCAGGGAAATTGGTAAGTTTTTCTTCTACTTTCTGCGCGTCAAGGCAGCCAAGCAAACGCGAACTGAGTGGCACGATTTTCCGCACTTGCTCATTGCGTTTGTGGCCCGGCTTTTCTCGCCACGGTGCACCATCTCGTGGGCGCGTTCTTCGTCTTGCAATAAGAAACGGCTTGAAAGAAGTGTCTATAGAAAGAACAACAATTGCATTCAGTGGTAATCGGGTGGTGGCGCCGCTGCTGGCACACAATGAAGGCTATAGAATGAAAACCGCGTAAAACCTGGTTAAAATGAAACAATAGATGAATTGGACGGTACTGTGTCGATGGGTTGGAAGGAAACTTCCTGCTGTGAGCTTTTGTTCGAAGAATTATTCCACACAGGATCGAGAAAAATAAGAAAGGGAAAATTGGAAAAGGTACTAGTTTGTTAGAAGTTCGGTTTCGCTCAATTATTTTCCATTAGAATTTATATCACCTTATGCTGCTTTGCATTTTAGCACTTTCAGAGTGTGTTGCAGGAGCAGAAAATAGTGCGCAAGTTTTTTCAGCATAAATAAATCCACGAGCAATAAATATGCCAAATAATATTTGGTACAAATTGTAAACAATGCAAAATTAAATCTTTTTTGTAATAATTAAGCAAACAGCTTTCGGTATCTTAAGCCAACCTGTAAGGACGATTGATCGATTATGCAACCACGACCTTCAGGCAAATCCTGGAAGATAATCAATAGCTTCTAATAGCTCTACTCGGCACAAAGCCCGATGTAGGAAACTTCTGACGACGAAGAAGAGCATGATAAATCATCGACCTAATTGAATGGCCGTTCAATTAAACCAAAAACCTTATTATCACCGGTTGGGTGGCTAGGAGCGGTTTGAAAAACCAGGAGATAGCAAATAGTTTAGACAGATCCAAGGATGTAGGACAAGCTAAGGGATGTGGGTGGTTAGGAGAGATGAAGGTCAAAGCAATCATGGCGAATGATTAGAGCTTCGGGGACGTGATCAAGTTGCGGGTGTAGCTTCTGTTCTTCTAATCAACGCGTCCATTGTACAGTGAGGATGTTATCTGAGGGCAGTAAGTGACGTTCGGCAACCCTTTCACAGCCCGGCTCACTGCAGACTAGCCCTGACGACAATTGCGATGTGCGCATCGCAATGATATAATTGAGAAAAACCCGGATAGAAAATCATCTCGGCTAGCACTATCGATCGCTCGTTCGATATAAGGTGCAGAGGTTGTTATGACTATCATTAAAGGCACTTGGCAACTTGTAGCTCTAGAACGGACTAGTAAGATGGTTGGTTTTGTCGCAAAGTAACGCATCACGCACTGGCTGCTATGGACGCTATAGGCAGCTTACTTTCTCCAACGTTGATGGGCACGAACGATGAGCTCTATCGGTACTGCTATCCTTGAGGGAAAAGAAACACTCATCAACGCAGCTAATAGGCCCGAAAGGAACAGGATCTTTTGCTTTTGAGCTTAGTATGATTTTACTGACGCGGCATACAATGCTACAACCTTTTGCTTCATTTAGTATGCCTTTTTAAAATGCTCGCTTCAATGAGATGTGAACCATTTCAATTAGCTGCACACAAACACGCAGCCACTCGCCACCGAGCATTTCGATAGCGCAGCTCGTTCAACAGTCGAGAGGCCGCTCTTTAAGTATAAAGTAAACTCGGAAACCTTCAATCCGCCGCCGCTAAACTCGACCATCCAGACTTCAAAGCGTATCGTTCCAATTATTCAACTGATTCGTACCAGCCACAGATGTACAGTTGCCGAACTAAATCAACGCGCTATCCAGACCTCGGATCTCAGAGGATTCAAACACACCGACCTAAGCGCGAAGCACACGGCACCACACAACAACTAAGCCAAACAACAAGTGCTCTGTCAAAGCTGAACGTCATCCGTGTGTGATCTTGCCGTCCCTCCCGCCCGAGGCACAACACCCTCGTGTCTGTCCTGGAAAAATGAATTTTGATGAATTGATTTCGTCCGCGGTCGCCCGACATACATCACATATGCTATTTTCTTCCTGATAGACCAAACATCCAAACAACCGACCACATAAAATGAGCCCTCAAATTCCGCACACAAACCCACTAGCTCCAGCCCTCTTGCAGGGCATCCTGTTTTGATTGCTGCATGTGATTTGAAGTGTTGTCCCCGTGTACACCCAGGTCGGGACGGGTTTTCGGGCGAACGTGCAATAGATTCGTTGGGCGAGACAACGACACAGCCAGACGTTTATTTGACAGCGTGCCTAGCTGCTCCTTCGGTCGTAGTCGCAAATGCAGACTCACAATCAATTCTCTGCACACATCTATCGGGGAAGATTTTCCATTACTGGGTTTGATAGGGGAATGTTTTCAGATGAGACCAATCCCTTCGGAAGGCTAGTGGAAAAAATAACATAACAAATCGAAAAGCAGAATGAATTGTACATTACTCTGAACCCACCACTACACCCCGGATGGAACGTAGTGTAGAAAAAGGAGCAAAACGATCCCACTAACTTCCTGCCCTTGGTGGCGTAAGGAAACGAGATAAAGTTCGACCAGAAAACAGTAGAGCAGCGAATGATGTCCGATGTCGTGCACAGTTGATGAGCCTGGTGTTCACAAATCAATACACCTTACCGCACTAGTTTGATAGATTTCCAGTTCAAAACCAGGACAAACAGCCCCAGTCCTGATCGAACCCGGAAGCTAACCCGGAATGTATCATCCTCGTTCTCGAACGGATAATTAAATATTTGTGTTAACAGTTAGCATACAAATTGATGTGACCCTTGGATGCCATGTACTTGCCATGCTTCCAATTGCTCGATTGCGAAACCACCTCTGGTGAGACTTCACAAACATTCCCTCGCGGCGGTTCGAGCCGGAAACAGACCCTTGAAACAAACCCATTTCCCTGCAGGCAGTGACGTGCAAATATGTGTGTGGATGTCATCGGAATATGCCTCCTGCTGGCCGTTCCAACGGCATTCCAAAAGTGGCTTTGCTTTAGGCTTAACAGAAGATCTGCAGAAGGCACCCAGTGTCCTGTTTCGTGTCTCGCGTGTGCATTGTCCTGGTGATATTCTTAGGAGAAGCGGAGATGGTGTGGCAGATGGGAGAAGGGGCCCATCCGAAGGATTGCTGTGTCTACCAGCAGCATCATTTTGCGCCACACTTACCAAACCTGTGTTGCGTAGAATGTAAATTTGTACAAAGAAAGAAAAAAAGATGCAGAAAAAAACTTACTGAAATAAAGAATCAAACACTCCCTCGTTAAGAACGTCGGCTGACGGTCGTCTTTACGTGGGCCACGCTTCGATTTCGGTTCCGGTTGTGAGCAACAATTTTCCCTCTTCAACTGGTAACCATCATGCTCACCTATTTTGTCTCCCTTCTCTGAGAGGAAATGTCCCTTCCACTAAGGGGTGTGCGATTGTGGCAAGCTTGTAATATTGCTCAACGTTATATTATGGCCGCACTCAAACCTACTTGCATTCGCATTTAAATCAATTTCTAATGACACAAAACACGTTGGCCCTGCGCGTCGTTTAACGGCCTGGTGCGTCCTGCTAGATGACGCGCCCTAAACAACGTCCTTTTGGCCTCTTACCGTTACTTCGTTACGAAATTGTTTGTCCCCCCGTGTGCCGCACAGTTTTATTTTCTTTTACTCGCCGATTCTGCACTGTGCAAGTCTGGTCGCGCTAACTTCTTTAGGATGGAAATATGTTAATTTAAATTATGATGCGCAAATTGATGGGGTGTCGCTAACTGATGCGACACCGACGGAGGGTGTTTTAGAACAGAGAACCAGAGCGGATGGTTCTGCGAAAACAGCAACTTCCGGCTGGCCGGAAACTTTCCCGATCCGATCCGCTCGCGTGACGAGTGGCGTTCCCTCTTCTCGCTCACTCATCTCACGTGCTCTGTGTATCTTTTTGGTGAGTAACTGGAACGATGACTGCTGACTGCTGATGATTATTTGCCTAGGATCCAGAATTTTACCAATTCCGTGTACTCCTGCCCTCTGCTGGCTGCCACTGACGGAACTTTCTGTTTAACTTGTTAATGCAATTTAATTAATTTGATTGAAGTGCACAGACGCCTACGACAACGCGAAGGAAATGGCCACGCGTCGCTGACTTTTGCCCATGCTTCTTAACACCATCGTCCAGCCCAGGTCTGGATCCACTGCTCCGGAAACATCCTTATCCATTGAACATGGCAGAACAATCAATCGGTGGACAATATTTGGCATGGCGTATAAATCAACTCACACCCGACTGATGGGGTTACGGCGAATTTCCACCTGGACGCTACATTTCCCGGCATACATATTCATACCACTTCACGCCCATCAATCACGCTTGATATATTCCCCTGGAGCAGATCAGACTGCAAGACAAATGCGCCAACGAGCAAACTAGCCAACAAATCAAAACGGTAATCTAATTAATATATCATAATACCGGGATATACAGCAACTTCAATCCAACTGATGGCGAGCACTCCAGAGCCAGCTGACCAGAAACGAGCTATCATTTTTGGAGGAAAAAAAACCTGTGTCCTCGATTGATCTGTTGCTTCATTTAGATTCAATTTGACAGTATTTTAATAACAATCATAGAGATTCAATTTAAATATAAAATATATTATTCCCCACACTCTCTCACTGCCGATTTGCCTTCCCGATTGCACCATCACTTACTTTGTTCCCGTGTTGCCAATTATAGAAATAGCCCGCAGTCTGATAATCTGATTTTACAATTCCGCTTTGGCGATTTCCAACGCTTCACCGCTTCGATATCGCTTCACCATCTCCTGTGTGCACTCGAGGCTCTAGCCTACCAGCAGCATTCTACTTTTCCTATATGGAACCTTTTTACATGTACGGAAACACTTGTGAAGCCCATGCAATATAGCTAGACATGAGCTGAAAAAAACGCTGGCATAAGAGAAAAGAGCACCAAACGAGTGAACGAAAAAAATCCAATTCAACAATGATTTTTTAAATATTAAATTAAAAATCCTTCCCCCGTGAAACTCAGCCCCTCAGCTCTGTGAGACCATATTCCAGTTCGTACTGGTCGTGTGCAATGCACGACTCTAAAGCCGAAAAGCGAACAGTGCGCCCCTGGCACCAACTTTCCCAATCAAACCAGAACCGCACCACAGCAAGGGCGTGGAAATTCAAAGATGAACCAGCCGCACAGAGCGTCAATTCGATGAACCATTCGAATTTAACATCTGGTTGCACTTCCAATGCAGTTTGATCCCCGACCGCAAACCACCAGCAGTCTTATATTTTGAAATGTTCGCTCGATTCTCCCTCGGTGCCACTCGTGCTCGCCACGAGCCACCACCGCTGCCAGATCTTTTCCGATTTCCATACTGTAATTTTAATTGAAACGAATTCGCACATCAAGTGTGGTTAATTACGCTAATTTAGATGAATTTGGCGAGTCGCAATTTGCTTTTGAAACCAAATCATATTACCACGCCGTATTATCGTGTGTAATTGATCTCACGCAGCATGACCGCTCGGCTTACGGCTTATGGGAAATTGGTTTGCAAAATTAGCTACGCTTATTGTTTTCATGCACGCCAGACTAGGATAGATTGGGAAAACCAATGCAGTAACGCTAGCGATGCTTTAATGTACCTGCAAAGTACATCAATGCAATACATAACCTCATCCTGATCACCGTAATGACCATTCAAAATTTGTTCCCGAACCAGTATGTTTGCGATTTCTCTGTCCCCTTTTTACAAGTAAAGCATTTCCCGATGAACATAAATTCCAATGAAATGGCACCATTTGCTTCATGTCCTGTATGAGTTTTTATCCTACATCATTCACTCTGGGTGAGGTATGTTCCGTAGTTCGTTTGATGATTCGGCACATTCCGTTTGAATTCATTTTAAAATACATTCGCAGTACGTGACGGGTGGCTTACCCTGCGAGCATCGTACGGGTTTCCTTTATGTTACTTTTTGTTTTCTATTTATTGTATTACACAAAAAATCTAATTTGTTTTATGCTTTAAAAACTATTATATCGTATGGGTGCAGTTTGGGAATAAAATTTGAACCACATAGAGTTATCCCATTGCATCGGAAAGACATATAACGCACGCCTCGAGCCGCTTTTATTTAAAGTTCATTTGACATTGCGATGGCTTGCTATTTTCTTTTATCCATTCCCCCACGTTTAAAGCTCGGTCGGATGCCTTTCACACCTCGGCGACGATACCATTTCCTATCCACGCATGCCGTGCATCCGTTCAACCGTTTAAACGTTCTACCATCGACAATAATGACAATAGCCTACCAGCAGCGAAAATGAACCCCATCAGAGCAAAAAAGGAGGAAATGAAATAAAATTGGACCGGCGAGGAACGAACGCATGGGAGGCTGGTGACGGCTGCAGACGATTGCATCGTTAAGACACCATGACGAATGGGTTCTTTGCAAAAGACTTCTTCTGTGCTTCCTTTGCCATCGGAATGCCATTTGCGCTTGGCTACGAATTCTTGCCACTGCCATATTAGAATGTGTCTGTACGATTCGGCGAGACAAAGTCAGAAAGCGAAAAGCCACCCGGAAAAAGGGGGAGAAAAATGGCCGTCGGGCCCCCTTAGTAACGTGCATAAAGACATACAGCCACAACACACACACACACACACACACAAGGCGCCAGCCAGCCAACCAGCCAGCCATCCAACGACAAATGCAGGGCCGCATAATTGGTATCGAGATTTTCTTGGGCGATTCCACTTTCTTTTCCATGGAAATAACTAAATATATTTCCCTCTTGGAAACGATTACGCCCTGCTCCCTGCATCCTTCTGGCAGGAGACGCCAAAAAAGGAAATGGTCGCGATCCTTTCCCTTCGGTTCGATTGTTAAGTTGAAGGGAAAATGAGAGTGAGAGAGTAAGAGAGAGAGCTGGCAAAGGAAAGGTCTCCCAATGGGATCAAAAATGTAATTAATTTTTGGGCCAAAAACAAAACCCGGAAGTCATGTGTGTCGTATCGTGCTGTGTCTCTGGGCTGAGGTTTGGATGAAAAGAAACAATTAGCCGCCTTGCTTTATGGACAGGTGCTGGAGGGACAAAATGTACCAAATGAGCATAAATTTCGCCACTCTCTGGCTTTTCCAATATACCAACACTACACCGACACACGCACGCCAGTGCCGGAAAAAGGACAGGGAAAGTGTAGTCACGGTATACACGGTATACCACCGAATCACTGAAGCTCTCAGCCACATCTGTGACAGCGCACGAGTGACAGTTGATTTGAGGGCATGAATTAAGCGGCCCCGGGCGAGGGTCGATGCTTTGCCACGTTTCGGGCTGATGCTGCTTAAGCATTATCCTTCAATAAACTCCGTCCCCACAGCACGTACGCAGGGGGTGTGAGTGTGTATGTATGTACCCGTAATTAGAAATCTAATCAAGTTTACCATCGAAACCATGCTGCTAATGAGACAAAATTGTGACGTTTGACGTCAAGAATCAACAGCAGTGCTACATGGTAAGCGACTCTCCAGACTGAAAGGTGCGCACACGGCGGGTTTGTGTGGTGATTTGCAACGTCAAAAATGTGGGCTTCCCGTGCAGCGGTTTCGCGATATCATAACTCTGTAAATGAAGGACCTTTTACTTACACCAGTACGCGGTCCGTTCAACGCATCTCTAGAGATATCCGGAAAGCGAAAGGGGAACCGCAATGGAAGCGCAAAGTTCGAAAACATGACTAAAGTTTAAATTAACTTCAGCCTACCGAAGGTCTACCCGGCCGTATCGAGTTTATGAGCGGCTGCGGTTACAGAACCGTTGTGGGTCCCCAAGCATACGCAGCATATTTGCAATTTCTTTTTACTTGTTCGTCTCTGTAATAAGCAAAATATTTCAAACATTTTTAAAACTTCTCCAAGTAACTGGCATTGCGTTTTACGCTCACTGTTTCTACTTGCCTCATATACCCTTTTTCCTAGTCATCACTGTCCTGCAAACACTTCTTACAATTAAATCCTTGCCATCGGCAGTTCAATTTCTTGATGTTGAATTTTAATTTCCTTACAATGCCTGGCTGGATGTGGTTCGCCACTCCTTGCGTTTATCACCACAACCATTCAGCAATGAGGCTAAACATCACTTACTTTAAGAAACTTTTTTATTGTATACGTATATCTTTTCATCTCTTTCACACATACCAGCGCCCTCGTCTTTCCCGATGGTGCAGTTTTTATGCAATAAAAAAAAAGAAAGCACACAGTCACTTTCTCTGCAGATGACAACATCATGAAAGTTTATGTGGCTCGAAAACTGGGCTCCCCATCATTGGGATTCTTTGCCTGTGTTTATGTTATGGTATTTGCGTTCTTTGTAGCGAATCCTCGGATTGAAAATCCTTCTTAACATCAAATGGATTTCAAATCCCCAAGGAATTGTAACCATTGCCGGCGTTTGTGTCTTACAGTGGTGTGCCAGTGCGTGTGTACGTGTACGTGTGGTTTTCTTGCTGACGACGAGGGACGAGAACCTTACTCGGTATGGTTTCAGCAAAAGATGCCCGCTAACACCACCATCTTCTTTAGCGAGAATGTTTCGACTTTCTTATCGACTAATGACTCTTGCCGACAACTTTAAGCCCAAACGAACCGTTAATGTGACGGTTGGAATAGGTGGTCCAGGGAAGTAAAAAAAAAGCGACGTAGCACCGTCAACTTTCGGTCCTATCGCACCACTAAGCTAGTGGTAGTAGCACATGAAGAAAGTAGCTGCCACTATTAATATCTTACGCTGAAGCACTAGTTTAAGCGGTGGACCACAACTGACGGTAACGTCAACGGGATAATACGGTTAGCAGATAAAAATAATCACAAACTTTGCCCACGACGTATGATAAAAGTTCTGGACAAACTATATCCCCAACCGCCGCCGTCGCTGGTGTGGCCGCCCGTTTGGTCACAATGCAGTTAATACTCCTGAACGGTACAGCAAAGAAAAGATCCCCGGTACGGCAAAAATGACGCGGAAAAGTTCTGTCCTATTACGCAATTAGAACGACTGCCACACTTTCCATTCAACCAATTTCAGGTACGTTGATACTTTCCGGAAGCCATTCTTGTGGTAACAATCGCAAAAAAATACGAACTGAAGCTTCCGTGTCCGATGTAGCTGAAGTGTCTTCTTCACCTGACCAAAGATAACCGTTCAACGGAGTTGGCTTCCTTTGCTGGTTTCCGAAAGCGATAATAAGTTGAAGGCAATGAAACTACATTTTTCTTTTGCCCATACTCTCCGTCCTAATGAAACGATGACAAACATGAAGCACAAGTACTGAAAAATGTGAAAAGTGCACTGCATCAATTTCGTTGCAGCGACACAGCTTACTCCCCAGAAGCGAAGCACTCAAAACTCTCGGCAGCCTCACTCACAGCCCACAGAATATAGTTCAGCGAAATATTGCCAACAATTTAGCTCTACAAATTTCGTAATTTGCTCTTGACAGTAAAAATGTGGCCACTCGATGATGAAAGGTAATGAAAGGCGAGAGCTAGAGCTAATGGAAAAAGTTCGCTTTTCATTTTTGCCTCCGTCACATCACCCTCCAGCAACAAAAAAAAACCAACCCCGGCCAAGGTTCGTTAATTTCGGGACCAACTTCTTTGGCTGAGACTTCTTGAACGGGGGAGAACCCACTATCAAAAGACCACCAAATCGGTCTAACATACAATTCACACCCTTCGCAGCATCTCGTGTTCGTTATCATGCAGGTCGCGCGAGTGAATCGTCTTCCGATGAGCAACTTTCGATAAAAATACCTTAACTTCATCGAAGAAAATTACAAACATTCTTTTGATCTCCCTGCGAACCATGATCCTCCTGTCCTCGGTCGTGAAACACGGGACCTTTTAGCAATGGAAAATACATTTTTAAACATTTGCTACTTCTGCTTCATGCGTACGTCTCGTTGATTGCTCGTTCACCCCCGGGAACCTCGACCCGACCTGCCGTGCGTTGTCAGCGAGGGGACAAACATGAAAAAGAAAAACACGTCAAGACGCAGCCCTCATGCGTTTAAGATGATATTTTTCTTATCTTTCTGCTACCCCCACTGAAGGATGGTGCATTGACATTCCCGGTATAACGCGATGCACTGATGGTAGTAGTACGTCGCACAGGAAATGGATTTTCTTGCTACACATCCGGAACTACCGGTGCTGGCAGGGTAAAATAAACTTGAGCAAGAGAGATAGAGAAAAAAAACACACACACACACACACACCAGACCACGCTCCACATGAAACACAAAAATGTGACAGAGAGTTGGGAAACTTTGCGAGGTGAGCTTAAATTATTCATACCCAACTCCCACGGGAATAGCCGGCCAGCCGGGCTACACTATGGTACTATGTGTTCGCGGTTATTTTATCCCATCGCGATTATGCCCGCCGAAAATCAACCTCAAGCCGGAACAGAGCGTATGCCCGCCACAGTGTGTGCCCCTTGTCACTGATTGCATCGCCCAAAAGTCCGCCATCCGTGTCGCCCGGTGATGATTTCTTCTTATCGCAGATTATTTCCCACATCCGGTGGCGCTCGGGTGATGCTACTGCTGCTACTGGCGGCGCTACACAATGCAGCCGAAAAATCTGCTGGCCCGGCCGCTGTTAATGGTTTCATCCATCGCATCTATTATTTACAAACGCGAACCGCACAACTTTCTGTCGTGTCGGATCGGTGAAAGATGTGCCACTAATACTGAACCACCACCGGCGTCACCCCCGTCGCCGTCGCCGTCGTCGTCGTCGTCGCTGTCGACAGTGCGCGAAAGCGGAACCAAAGCCGGCGTTTCATAAGAAATATATTTATATTTATGCAAAATTACCAGCGCAGGGAGCGAAATAGCACATTAAAAATGAAAATTACTCTCACTGCAACGTAGTGCCAGGGATGTGGCTGGCACGGACGCTGCACTGCACACGGAACCGAAACCACCCCACAAAGATGCCGGCAACCACGGCTCTCCAAACGCTGCTCGGCAAACCGGCATATGGCCGTGCATAACAACACTGCTGCAACATCATCACAACTAGTAGCAACTAAAGCAAACAAGAAGCTTAAAGTTTTCCTGCTAAACTTTCGCTCCCCATTCCCGGCTCCATCCTTGGGAAAGTCCTGGTTGTTTTGATGTCGTTGTACGTGTGTGTGTGTGTGTGTGTGTGTGTGTGTGTTTATGTTGGTACTACGGAGGTTTGTTTGTCGACATTATGCAAACCGATCCACTGCACAAAAGTGTTGCCTACACTTATCCGTGTTCAAACAGCACCGTAAGGAGCAGGACGCTCCAAACGAATGGGCTCGCCTTAATTCGCATCGTAAACGATGTGGACCCGTTGCTCATGCCCAAGAGAACAGGCAACATGTTTGTACGTGTGCTGTGTGTGAGTGTGTGTGTGCTGTGTGTGCTGCAATACATTTTACATAGCCTGTAAACAACTGGACATTAATTTCAATTTAAATTATTAAGTCCTATTTTTCGACTACCCCTCCAGCCACCAGTTGGCCACAACCAGTAAAGATGCCCGGAAGAGTCTTCCCTGGCATTTCTGGCCGTACTTTTTATTGAAAAGCTTCAGCAATCGGCAGTGTGCGATGTAATGAAGTGCAGAGCTCCACCAAGCGATCTGGCGAGTATTGCGCCGGATGGGCAATATTACGTGTTTATGGATATTTATAGGCTGAAGTTAATAGTAATGCACCAACAATGAGCAACTTTTCGCTAGTACAGCAATCGTATCGAGCAAACATCTCATGCCCGTTTTCTGCTGCAAAAGTGCATTTTGGCTCGCTGAAGCTCAAGGATTTTGGCAAAGAACCGGGCCGGGAAGCATTTTCCACTCTCCACTTTGCAGCTACACCGTAAGCTTCTTTTGTGAACCCTCTAGCGACTGGCATTCGCAATGTGGTCACAGTTACACAATGCCACCGCATTAAGCCAGGGCAAGAATAGGCAACTTTCAATATCGTTCCCAGTGCGGTAGAACTAGATTTTTTCCCGGGGATCCCTGGTGAAGGCTGCAGCAACAACGAAAGCAACATCAACAACGCAAAAACTTCTAAACCTGTTTCCGGTTTATTGTCAACGCCGCGTTACGTTGGGAAATAAAAATTCACCCAAAGGCTTCCGGCCCGGGCAGCCCAGCAGCTTCGTTCCATCATTGAAGCGAAAATGGAGAAAAGGAAAAACTTTCTCCCGCTCACGAGTACCTCCAAACTCCCTGGCATTTCTGGCCGTACTTTTTATTGAAAAGCTTCAGCAATCGGCAGTGTGCGATGTAATGAAGTGCAGAGCTCCACCAAGCGATCTGGCGAGTATTGCGCCGGATGGGCAATATTACGTGTTTATGGATATTTATAGGCTGAAGTTAATAGTAATGCACCAACAATGAGCAACTTTTCGCTAGTACAGCAATCGTATCGAGCAAACATCTCATGCCCGTTTTCTGCTGCAAAAGTGCATTTTGGCTCGCTGAAGCTCAAGGATTTTGGCAAAGAACCGGGCCGGGAAGCATTTTCCACTCTCCACTTTGCAGCTACACCGTAAGCTTCTTTTGTGAACCCTCTAGCGACTGGCATTCGCAATGTGGTCACAGTTACACAATGCCACCGCATTAAGCCAGGGCAAGAATAGGCAACTTTCAATATCGTTCCCAGTGCGGTAGAACTAGATTTTTTCCCGGGGATCCCTGGTGAAGGCTGCAGCAACAACGAAAGCAACATCAACAACGCAAAAACTTCTAAACCTGTTTCCGGTTTATTGTCAACGCCGCGTTACGTTGGGAAATAAAAATTCACCCAAAGGCTTCCGGCCCGGGCAGCCCAGCAGCTTCGTTCCATCATTGAAGCGAAAATGGAGAAAAGGAAAAACTTTCTCCCGCTCACGAGTACCTCCAAACCCAAATGGAAACTCGCTACGTTTCTCTCTACCAAACCGGTTCAAACTGAATGGGAAGTCGCTACGGCCAAAAAGGAAAAAATGCTCCACCTCGACAGGAGACGTAACGAGTGTCAGCTTATGCAGGTGAACTTTTCCACTTCTGGCCCAATCAATTCAATCAACTGCTGTATTCTTAACTGCTTCCTGCTTACCCGCTATGCCAAAAAGTTAGTGCCCTCACGTCCACGTCCCTTATCATAAGTTTGCCCAAAACTCTGCCGCCAGTGCGAGAGACATTGCGATTGCAAATGCAACACGCAACGCGAAACCGTTGGAATTGCTTCAGTGCACAAATTCTACTCCAATCGACGAGCCGCACAGCCACACAATGTGCGAAGGAGTTCAGCAATATGTACTAAACAGCAACTTTCTGCCTGCGTCTGTTACCGGAAATGCAAAATATCAATTCTTCGGTGCGCCATTCGATTGCGGTCCATTTTTGTCGGATATCTTTTTTTTTTGTACTTGAATTGCTTAGCTCAAGTGGCTGTTTGACATGCGAAACTGGAATAGGATACAAATTCCTTGAAAGTTACACAATTGTTCAATGATTTTTATGCCCTACAACAAGATTAGAGAACTTTATTTTATTTATTTTGGCTCTCACTGTGTCCTCCCATGTCTCTCGAATCCTTCATAGGCTTCCAACACCAACATCCGGCGCAGGTTGTTCCCTTTGACCTCGTCTCACCAGCTGTCCAAAAAGTTTCCCCGTCCAGATCGCGTCCAGAAAAAATCTATCCGGAGGGGATTGAATCTTGGTTATTTTTGAAATATTGATTAAGTGATCCGTTCGCATCCCAGCAGCGACGGATTTTGGCCAGCCGGTCACGTGGCAGAAAAAGTTAACGAACTTTCCGGTCAGGATTTTTGGATCGAACTCGGCATCCTAAAAATCCACTACTTACAACCTCGAAACTCCTTGGCAAAGCAACGAAACTCGCACGGAAGTGTGGTTTTGCCCCAGGGACCGCAGATGCATTGCAAATGTTGTGTGTGTGTGTGTGTGTGTGTGTGTGTGTGTGTGTGTGTGTGTGTGTGTGTGTGTGTGTGTGTGTGTAGGACGTAGACGTAGCCGCCATCACTGTGAATGCAGGAGTGTGTGTCCACTGGAGGCCGCATCACAGCAATGATGCATCACATGCCGATGCCCTAGCGGTGCTGCGTGCGATCGGCCAATGGTTGTAATCAAACGTAACGAAGCTTAAATTGACAAGCAAATTGACACCCTTCGAGTCGGGCTTGCACATCGTGCAAATGCCTTTACGGTTACCCACCGTGGAAGTTCTTCCTGGCAACGATGTAACAAACAAGCAACAGCAACAACGGACGGCGGGCGGACTGTAGCAAACCAGGAACATAGAAGTCCCTAAGCACTTTGGCGTTTAATTAACGCTCCACCGGCCTTTGACGAATGGGGACGGTCCATCTCTCTTGGTTGGGCGCCCGTTTTTATGGAAGGAGATCCGGCACGGTCTTTCCGGGATCGACTACATCGAATGACAAGTGTCACTAATCCCTCAGGTGAGGAGCTCGCGACGGTCACCATTACATAACTGCTGCCGATGCTCCGGGATCTGGATGAGTTTTGAATATTGCATCCATGCGACTGCACTGCACCACCGGTGCCGCCGAGGTACACCGAGTGTACCGGAGTGAAAATAAAAATGGCTTTCTCCAGGAATCGATTCCCATCCAATCAAACTCTGATCTCTTTCTATATGGTTCCACCATTGGTATCAGGACAAAAACTCTGCTGCTGCTACATATCCCTGAAAACATACGACTAGAGATCAGGTTGGAATCGCCGTAACATCGTTTTATTTTGTTTTGTTTTTTACTGCAGATGCCTGTGGTCCGTTTTTGTGCCGTTTCCGATCGTAACAGAAACTTTACATGCACACACACACATACACACACACACCCATTGATGACGTTATGAAATTGGTTTCCAGTATTCTTGTTTTTTTTTTGTGCTGATCCTTTCTCTACCTTCCTGTTGCCAACAATTTTTAATATTGCTGATGTGCTGGTCAAATTTTACAAATTCACTGACAGCATCACAAAAATTACCCCACGTTTAATTGAACTCGCTCGGTGGCTGATGGCGATTGGTGGGTTTGTGTGGATCAAAAGCACGATTTTTATTAATAGGAACTACCCCACACACGCCCACTTCCTAACAAACTCACCGCAAATCCTACCTTTCTAGCCCATCCGTACAGCAGCAGTGGCCAAAACGAAAGCCACCGGCGCTCGGCTAATAAATTGTCATGTTATTATTTTACGACTTGTTTGTCATAAATCCGATCGACATCGAGACGAACAAGGCGAGACAAGCAGACGGGCCATCTGCAGCCCGTAACGGTCTTTAGATCCAGCGTTTCAACATCTTCATCAACGACAAGGTGACAAGCAGCCGGGACTAGCTAATAGTGTCATGAGGAATTCGAGCGACTGCTCAACCACCATCCAAAGGCCCGAGCCGAAGTAGCTCACGAGGACGTGATCAAGCGCAGGTTGGTGGGATTCAAATTGGAAGCCCACGGCAAATACCACCAGA
>LULA01014400.1:0-45287 GCA_002091835.1 Anopheles maculatus
AATCGAAGAAAGCCTGTGTGCATGAAAACATATTTGCGGAAGTTTATTTATACGAGTTTGTATTTGCGTGCCTGTGTGTGTGTGTATGTTTTTCTTTCTGTGCGTGTGTCAGAAAAGAGAAGCAGAAAGGTGTAGTATGTGCTCTACATCGTGCGATCGAGTGAATCAGTGCTGTGACAACGTGATGTGTTTCACGCAAAAGATAGTCTTGGTGCGTTAGAAGATGTGACCTAAACGTACGGGCCCCGAAGACGACGGGCGATGTTTGCTGAGCACGCTTCCTGAACTCTCCATCAACGCATCGGGCAGATTTCACGATCAAATCAACGGAATCAAGCAGAGCTGGATGATGTTGTTACCTTTCCGAAACAAACTGTTGCCAAAGTTAAGTCTGTATAGCATTCTTTTAGATTCAGATGAAGCATCTACTGCGTTCGGGTTTCTACATCTTCAATTTTGAATCAGCAAAACATCAGGTTCTATGTCCAGTGTTGAGACTAACCAGATTCTGCTTTCTCTAACTTAACAACCGAATGGGCCACAATCTGGTTTTAGGAAAAAAAAAAACCGGTCAATCAATATAGTTTGATCGAACGGAACATCCAAATGAGATGGTTTGTGTGTGCCTAAACACTCCGGTTAAAGTACCGGAACAGAACATCTAGAGACAAGTTTGTTTTTTTTTCTTTGCTTGTAAATCTTCATCACCTCCAGCAGATCGTTGATAAACAAGACAAACTGGTTTGTGGGTAGCATCGATGATCGATCGATTGCTGATATTTATGCTGGATATCATGTCCATCAAACTGGACCATAAAGGTGGCGAGCTGTCCGTTCAGCACGGCACTACCCTAGGCGTATGCCTTACTATAATCCGTTTCTATACCGGCCGCGCTATACCTTTGATCGTTCGGGGCCAAAAGATGAACAATGCTGGACCATAAACTGTTCCAGGGGTTTTTTTTATTACTGGATCTTCAAATTTATTCCCCACTTGGGACGATTGGACCCCGGTTCGGGGGCCTGTTAGACCTAATAGAGTGATCCTATCTAAATATCTCAAAATTAGTTGTTGAGCCACGACTATGTGAGATATGTTGGTTCGGACGTGATTTTCTGCCGAATGTGTGATTCCAAACGGTGATGCTGTTCATAGTTGTAACCATCAACCAAATAGGCGTAAAATTAACTCATAATTTGTCCCAAAACGCGACAGTCAAAGCAACGATTGTTTGCGCGAGAAAATCACGCTAGCCGGCAAACATAGGACCGCCGGATCCTCGTTGCCACACATACGGTTGCCATAAAACCTTCTCACCCTCGGTGAGCTCACCATGAATGAGGCGGCCGAAGGATGTGGGTAATATTAAACGTACAGCCACCACACATGGTCGTTAAAAAACCAACATGCATTTCAAAACCTAATTGCTATCGTTCTTCTCCGTTTGCTTCGGGCCTGGACCGACTTTCCAAACATATGGCTTGTACTGCTCCGGGTAGCGAGTTTATGACAGGCCCGGGTCCCGGACCATTCCCTGCACCGTTAGCGACTGTTGGCCATAGCTAATCGGTCTTAATAGATTTTCATTCGTGTGACCGCTTACACAAGCGAACGCGCGGAGTCTTGATGCACACTTTATATTACTGGATAAATCGACGAGGGAAAACATATTTGTTTGTGAATGCATTCGGATGCTGAGAAATGTAAGAGAATGGAAGCTCTTGGATGTATGCCAATATTTGAGAAATCATTTAATATTTCTGAGCCTGAGCTAACCAGATTCAGTTTATCATTAAAACTAGCTCGCTCGCTCTTTCAAACACCACTCGCTTCCGTTGCACTCTGCAAAGAAGAAATACTAGGTGAAAGATATCGAGAACACCCAGCGCTGGGATGTTAGGAACAGTGTGCCTGCCAATCTTAACCAGCACTTAACTTTAAAATTGCTTCGGGATGCATTAGGGTGGCCTTCTGTTTCCGTTCAACATGTTACATAAATTTACAAGTCAACAAATACGAGTAAATTAGTTTAGTCCAAGGAAACCTCTCAGCAAAGTTAATTTATTGTGAAGAACGCCAAAGTAGGTCGTTCTTTCGGTCAGTCGTTCGCTAGGGCGGCTCCGTGTAATGTTGCTCGCACAAAACACTTTCCAGTCGCTGTCCGTGCTTTGTTTTTCGCCGCTTTTCGCTTTTATCTATTGCGCCTCTGGGGAGCCAAGGTTGGAGTGCGCATTCGTACCTAGAAAACAGAAGCTAGGGAACGTCAGACGTCTGGGAAAACCTCTCGGAAAAGTCTCTCATTCGCGCGAATTACACCTAGGAACAGTAAGCGTAGTGTTCGTTGGTTTGCCGATGGGCGTAAGAAATAAACTTGTTGTAGGGTCAAATATTCAATCCTTAGCTAAAAAGGCTTCATGGACTTTAAAGTCGGCTAGGTGTTTAGTTGATGAATAAGTTGCTATACTCTTCCACTGGTCGCAACAGTACAGATCGATGTTTGCACCGAACCGAAAGACGCTGAACGTTACCAAGGTTATTAGTTCCTCATTGGTCGTCCACCATTAATGGCTTTACTAGGAAACCCAGGCATACAGTTTTATTCTGATCTTCTATAAAATAATCAAGAGATACTTATGTGCTCTTGATACTGATGTGATGTCTGTCATACAGTCTAGATGTTGTAAATTTAAGTACACTTAATAAATGAGGATTGCCCTTAAAGTTTTACAGCTATCGTGCTATAAATGTGGTCTGATGCGAATAACGTCGAGGCTCTAAAGTCTCGAGGACTTTAGAATTGCCAACGCTCCATGTCTGGACGGAGCAGAATATCTTTCAATTCATCCTTAATTGCGGAAATCCGTACCGCGGCGTACTGTATTGAAAGAGCATCAAACTTATTTTTGATGCGACACGTGAAGGTCGCTATGCACTGTGCAATGCGAAAATTAATTAACGCTTATCCGCTTTTTCGGCTTTCTTGGGACCTTTCATTTTGCGGACCTTTAGCGGGCACTGTCGGGAGATTGTCGCGAATATACTGCGCCCAAATAAAGATTCGCGAAGTGTGTGTGCATGTGCCTCGAAACCACCATTAGTGCCGAGTTGCGCGTGTCTTCTGGATAAACCAGCTCTTGCTTGATTTTGTGAACAAAATACGATTTCAAATCATTTCTCTTTTTGGCGCCGAGTCCATGCAGCCATGGTCGAGCAAGGTGCTATAAACCGATACCGATATTAATGATGTTGGTGCAGATAGCAAGCTAGCATCACCAGCGATTATCGTAGTCGATCCAATCAATAACACGGCGCTGGGCAAAACCGATTTATGGTGGTGCAGCAGAAACTCTGGAATGATGTACACGATGCACCTGACCGGCGTGATGGATGCCCGGGGTCCCAGGGCAGAAGCGATGGCAATAAATTAACGAATGGTGTGGAAACAGGAATCGAAGGCAAGTTGTAAATGCGCTTTAGCGTTCGGTTCGATTTCTAATGCGCGCGAGAGAGAGAGAGAGGATAAACGAATTATGATATTGAACCTTACAGGACCTGACATTTCGTACTGAAGGTGTAACGCTCTATCCATGGTTACTGTGCTATTTTGCGCTAGTTTCTCTGCTCCGTCTACTGCCAGAAGGAGCGCAGTTGACCTCGTTGCCATATGTAAAATTCTTGCTAGGGTTCTGGTAAGTTGCCGTGGGGGTCGTTGAGTTATTGCACCGCTTCTAGCACTGCAAGAACATTCTGTTTTGCCATTCTAAGTGTGTGCCGGTGGGTCCACGTTCGAGGCATACGTGGGTAACCGATGTGCAGTTCTACCAGTGGTGGCAGGGTGTTCTAGCCCTCGACCTAGGCCGACCTGGGAGTCCACACAGAAGTAGAGACGATAGATAATTGTGTGATTGATACGTTCAGCAGCCCATGAGCGAAACTGTAACCGTTTCGCCGGGACTATCGCCGGTGCTTTGAAGTGTCGAGTGATGGTAGCGTCCGACGATTTTTCGTGGCTCCGTGGTGGCATCGTTCGATTTGAGCACCAGCATGACTCGTTCTCGTTCTCGCTGCGGCTAAGCCGATTTGCTTGCTGGGCAGCAAGAACAACCGCGGACCAAGGTGCCATAAAAAAAAACATCGATTTACCATCTCATGGGAAAACAGTTTCTGGCTAGGATTATGACGGTGTCAATATTTATGGCGACATGGGTTCGGTTAGATATGGATTTCACGGTACCATCAAAATCAACGTCGACACGTTCTTCTGGTTTGTGTTCTGGAACGCTTTTGCAGCACCGAAGAGTTGCCCACACTTCACCGGGCATTCGATATCCCTTACCTTCATCAGTCCCAGCTGCACGGAGCATGCAATCGATCGCAATATTTATAGCACCAGTGCATAACCAAGGCACCCCATATTTATAGCACCAGTGCATAACTAAGGCCCCCCGCCAGAAACTCATGCATCAGGAAATTCATTAGCCTTGTGCAAAAAGAAAATTTGTTACATTGCACTCGTCCGAAAATGGTTGGGTCAGCAAATCGGTCATACATTTGCAGGGCAGGGCAAAACTTCCCTGGTGGCTGGTAAAGCGATAAATGGGATATTAAACTGTGACATGATTCAGCATGCGCAATGCATCTTCTGCTCCCGGTGCTGATGCCTGATTTACCTCCAGAGCTTGAAACTTTTACGCCGCAGAATCCGGCTCTGGTGTCGCTGTCTGCCATTAGCAAAAGCGCCTGACGCTTGAGCATCTTGCGGCGGCCGTACGATTTTTTTTTTTGTGTGTGCGGAAACATAAATCAAAACAGAGCCATTTTTTGGAACACCAGTAAATTTATTACACCACCAAAAACGTTAAGCCTGGAAAAATATGAACCCCCCCAACGTTGCGCCCGACTTCCAGCAGTCCCAGCAGCAACCTCCAAGAAGCGTCCTACGAACACGTCGGCAAGAAACTGAAGGCAACCATCGAAGTACAATAAAACTCAAAAGTGACCTTTTTTTTGGCTTTTTTTGTGCGGCGTGAAGGATCACGCAGCAGATTATCTTGGGCGAGAGAGGAAACAAAAACGACACGACATCCACCGAAAAACTGTTACCTCACGCTACCTCACGCGGCTATCGGCACGGGACGGGTTGCGAGCGCTGGTTTGCTGGGTACGCCTGTGAGGTCTGCGGTGCGCTGGATGTTCGAACGAAGGTTGCAATTTGCAATCAGCGAAGCCCCAATTCTCTGCACAAATGAGCCGAATGGTAATATTGGCCATTAAACGAAGTGTTCTAAATGTGTTTTCATTTTGCTCCGTCCGCCCAAAAATTTGCTGTTACGAGCAGGATTTGCCCGTTTTATGTCCCCTTTTGTTAAGATAAAATTTTTAATTTTTAAACACCATTCACCTTATCCTGAGACGTCCGGTCCGGATGTCTTGGGGCAGTCGCGCATTGTCATGCCAGTCGCCCCTATTTGTTAGCCTTTGACGCCAGGGCAGGAGATGCGGTGTTGCAAATGCTGGGAAGAAACACTTTTAGTGCAGGACATCTGGGCAGAGCGGTCAGACGGGCCTACGGGCACATTTTTAAGGAATGTCTGGGAATTTCAATGCACTAGTGTGCCTGCAGGCGAAATTTGGTTTCGTTATTTATTTTTTTATAGACTTACACAATGCACACGTTACTTCATGGATGGTGGGAAGCAAACTATTAAGGCACCCGTACAGGAATTTATCAACAAAACCGGAGCTCTAATGATCTTTCGTTAAAGCTTTGAGACTCTTTCGGAATATTGGACGTAGACGTAGCTCGTACGAAGTCGACTCAATAGCTTTGGAAATAAAATGTCATTTAATTTGAGTAATTCGGTGTAAATCATAGTTGGACAGTGTCCACAACATTGGAGAAAAGCTTTTTTGCCGAATATTTATTTGGCTAACCTTAGCACAATGGACGAATGATCAGTATCAGTTCAAATCTCATGACTAGTTATTACGGAGCTAGTTTGAAATAAACCGGACATGGTTTGAGTATTTGTGAAAAGATTTCCCAGGTTTAAAGGTATTTGTTAAAAGACCAGTTTAGTTCATAGTTTGAACATCTGCTCCTTCCTTTTTATCAATTGTAATACGAACCAGCTTTGATGTAATATAGTTAGCTGATGTCACAAATTGATGAGACTTCTATCAGTTATTGTTATTGTCAGACAAAAACAAAAATTTAAACGTTGAGCATAGAAACACCAAACGTATCGACAGAAGCAGTTAATGTAGGCCTCTGAAGGTGGTCTTATTTGATTGCCCATCAATCAAATCTGTCTGGTTCTGTCTCGCCAGTGTGGGCAGAACCAGTCATGTGAGACTGATATTAGACCAAAGTTTTAGCTACATAGAAAACGATCTATGGATGGTAGCAATGTGACCTATGAATTTTAAAGAGCGCTTGAGACTTTAGGAAGACCATAGCTTTAAATCTGAGTATTGTCATAGCGAATAAGCTAGAGGTTCCATAAGAGAGCTTATTGGGGACTTAGCATTCTTTCCAATGTATATCAATGACATTCGAATGGTTAACGCTAATCTTTATACAGACGATACTGTTTGTTTACATCTCGTGAACGATAATTCGGGATGCTGTGGCACAGTTGAAAGATGATCTTTGCGCGTTATTAGATGGATGAAGTTTCACAAACTTTAGGTGAATATGAATCGAGCAAAAATGTAGCTAATGACAAGCAGACACTCTATTGCTGTATCCACAGAAATCAAATACCATGGGTAACAATAGTCGATGATAGATTTTGCATTAGCTCTTGTATTTGCGACGCGATGAGGACAATGTTTAGCTAAATGCGTCGTTCTGTTAAGACTTATACTTACTTATTAAATACTTATTTTTAATGCTCTTCTATCCTGTCCCGAAAACCTCCTAATGCTCATCGTGTAGTCAAAGTAGCTTGAAAATTCGTTGAATCGCGTGTTATGTCTCGTTCGACATCATTCTGTGATGTCGTGATGTTAAGCGAGGTACGGAAAAATTAATTTTGTTAAGTAGTGATGGTGCATCAATTGTCCCTAACAATAAGCCTTCAAGTGGATGTAGTCCTAACAATAGGAGGCGCTGGTCATAAGGTTTGGTTTCTCCGGTTTAACTTCGCAATGGCGTATCGGGAAAAAAAATCGGGAAATTTACCCATGTCTCCGCAACCTGTACTCTAAAATGGGCCTGACTAAACTGCAGTATAAAGTTTTAATGCACATGAAATCGTCAAAGTCTTTCGTCACCTTTAAAATTAGTCCTAATGCTCTGTTGCCGCGTCCGATTATGTCTTCCATGTGAGGCAAAAAGGTAAGCGTAGGGTCTAATAATACTCCTAAATCGCGTATTTGGTCGGTTCTAGTCAAGGCTTGTCGCTTGCTAACAAAATCGTATTTCACTTGTCTGGAAGAGCGCGTAAAGGACACCACGTAACACTTACAGGTAGATACATCAGCGCAAAGCTTCATGGAATTTAGTTCAAACCAATTGTTAAAACACAACACAAACACAGCATGAATAATTGCTGGTCGTCAGCGTATATAGCAAAACGGTTGTTAGGAAGAACTTCACAAACATCATTCACATATAGCAGAAAGAGCAGCGATCCTGCTCTTAACTTAATCCGATACGATCGCACATATAGATACGACCGCAGCCAGAGCAGGATTTGTTGTGGAAGGCCTAGTCTTTCGAGCTTCTTCAAGAGTATATCATGCGATATGCTATCGAAGGCTGCTTTTAGATCGGTATATACACAGTCCACCAGCAGACCCATACCACTCACACGCACGCGTTTTGGCCTGAATCCATGTTGGTCATGACTGATGAGGCTGGTTGAAGCTCTTACGAGTGAGTCGTGTATTACCAGATCCAAAACCTTCGCACAAAACGCACAGCGAGGTAATGCCACGGTAGTTTAGCACCAAGTTTTTGTCACCTGTTTTGAATAAAGGGACCATCCAGGATGTTCTTCATATACGTGGTACAACTCCAGCTTTAAGAGAAAGGTTGAATAATTGCACTAGTGGTGGGCAACTCCGTATTGATGTTTAAAACCACATTTATAGCATCTTGCTGCGTGTTACAGATTCCTCGATCGATAGTTGCTGCATTCGTCATCCTATCAGAATAGACGTTATGAAATCTAGCTGCAAACACCTCACTAATATCTTCCTCTGTATTCGCTGATGCGCCATTATATTCTATACAAGAAGCACGGTTAGAATGCTTTCGCCTTGCGTTTGCGTAGAAATTGCGCTGCGTTCTTGCAATATAAGCCTTGTGTAGAAGCAAGTATTCTAGGCTAGTGAACTACCTAGATATTACGTACGGGGTAACATGAATAATAATCCATTTTTTTCGCATGTTTATAATCAATTCTTTTGCTAACCGACAACCGGATGAAGTAATCTATCAAGCCCCTGAATTAATTTCTTATGGGCCTCGTCTAATAAGTGGTAAAATAGGTGTAAAACGGCAATGTAAGCATATCCCGATTTTGTCCTACATTTTGAACTATGTAAGTTACAGATTAAATTCCCCCCATATTTCATCTGAGACTATGCTTAACATCTTGCGATGGATGATGTCGATGAGATGAGAATAATTTACCTGTCTATGGTATTCGTGGACATTTACCTGCGCAATTGGGGATGATTTTTAAAATCTTTAGTCACCTTCAAATATACTTTAAGACGTTCAACAACTTGGTAAGCCAAACGTCATTACACAGCTCCAAAAAAATCTGTGTCAACAGTTACAAACTCTATTTGTAGATAGATGTTAGATCTGCATAATAATGTACAATCTACTTCCGATTGTGTTCAAACCTTTTCGAAACCGGACAAGATTGTAAAGTAACATAACATTCTTCACACACCGATACGATGAAGCGCATTATTATTCTTGACATATTCAGCAAACTGGTCTCAGGTAATAGGTGTGAGTTAATAATCCCTCAAATAACCTTTGATGCTGCTTTGGAGAGACCGAAAATGTCTGTAGTTTGGGCGCCTTAAAGGCGCCTTCAAGTTTGACGTTTTACGGCTATTTTATTTCAAGTCTATAGTCTATAGATGAGATATTGTCTAAGTCTATTTTAAGATATTAAACATTCCTTTTTAAGAGATAATCATTGTATCTGAGTATGAGAAATCCCAGTATGACCTTCTGTTGATTTTATTCCTAAATTTATTCCATTTTGTGTAGGAGTAGCATGGCTCTATCATGTGAATTTGTGATAGATGAGGCTAAATTTTGCAGCGAAATACGATGATTTTTGTCGAGACCCCCAGCATAAAGGAGGATCATAAAATTGCTTTTTTATTGTCGTATTTCTGGCGTTCAAAGAGGCCGAAGGCGCGTCCTTCGGTTCTATTTATACCCTTTCCTATTTCTTCGAAATCTCAATCGCTCCTACAACGATGGTGGGCTCTGTCCCATAAACGATTATGGGCACTATCCCATAAATTGGCGCTAGCTGTTGTAATCGTTGCGCAACAGCAACTATGAATTCAAATGTTTTCCTATCGATTTTACTGGGCTTCTGGGATTTTGATGTGAGAAATTGTATTTGCCATATTGTTCGTAATTGTGCAGGATTGGATGGGATGGCTTACGTGATCTATCTGTTGCGTGTTGGGGATTTATTTGGAAAATGATTTTTTCGATTAAATAGCATGCAGAACAGCTCCAAAGCTCGTGAAGAGCGTTCCTTCTCGTGGTTCTTCCCTCAATCGGCGGCACACTTGGACGTTAAAACGTCGTCTTTCAGTAACAAAGGTGGACCTAAATCGTGCTTAATACTCTGCTCTTTTGAAATTATTTGTTTTATGCGAACTTTGAATGTTAAACAGCTGTCAAGCATCATTATCATATGCATTAAAACAGAATAATGGAGAATAATGACATTTCATTTCAGGGTGACTAAAAGTCAACAGTAAGGCATGCTTGAAGATGCGCATTATCTCTAACTCAAAAACACATTAATCGAGGGCTGTAGATGAGCAGTAAAGCGCTACTTAACAGTCAGTATCATCACCTATCACCTAGGTTAGCAAAACTAATTGGCAATTTGCTGTGATCAGGAAGGTTGAAACCCGACATGAAATGTAGCTAGTTACGTAGATTTTTAAATTACTACTGGGTCCATAGCTTGCAGTTAAACTCCGGTTATTCCGAGGTTTGATTATTAGCTGCCATTGTTCGGTAAAGTATACATAATTTGATGCACTGTTGAAGAAGAACTGTTAAAGCTTAGATTAAGATTATGGCTTCCTTTCCATATTTCTATTGTGGTCATGTTTCAGTATTTTTAAGTATTATATTTAATCAATTGTAGGCATTATCTGTGCCTAAGGCACATAGAAACACAGTTAAATGTATCATTTCTTGAGGTCGTATTGTACAGTACGAGATTTTGTTTAGACTTCACTGAATCTTGTGCATATGTATAAAGATTGATTTAATTAGTTTATAGAGTCTTGATTCGTCTCTTATATTAAGATTGCGGTGAGTCAGGCAATCGTGCTGTGTATTTTCTATAAAGTTTGCCAATTATTTAAAGTCAAATCTACATTGTTACTTACATTTGTTGACAAAATTTGCCCAGCAAGCATCGTTGTAATCGTTCCTTGTGGATTATTTTTTATCAAATATCAGTGAAATATGATCACATATTCGATCCGTAGCCGTAGTAGAATTGAAAATTGGATATATATTATGCGAAATTGTGAAGTTGATGGACATCGATTCGAGTCTGCGCGGTATAGAGTAACGGGTAGTAGAATAAGATCTTTATATCTGAAGGTTTAAACTATTGCTTTCGATACTTCTGTTTACTTTCACTCGAACAAAATTGTCATAAGTAAATTAAAGCAAGCAGGAGTAGCTATAAACTATTAAATTATGTTGACAATTTTAATATTAATGTTCTTAGTTCGCTGCCTAATGTGCTTCGACCATATTTGCAACAGAATAACAAGACGATACATTTCTTAAACCTTTTTTTTAATAATTGCCAAAATAGGAGCTGTTGTATTCGTGGGAATAATATATTTTACCTACAGTGAGCCAAACGGACATTCGGACATCTTCAATTTGAGCAATTGCCTAGCATTGCGATCGATTGTTGCGTACGGGAAACAAATGAACGTTAGTTTTCCGATCATTCCTTCTTTGGTCACCTTTCTACGAAGCAAGTGCAAAAAAAAACGATTAAAAAAATGCTTGAACTGTGGCGCAATCAACAAAAAAGTGCCAAATGTCATAATTTTGTCAGTCAAACGGAAAACCGAACAGCTACACTTCTAAGAATCATTTGCGGTGTATGTGTCCCGGATGTTAGTTTTAACACTTGCTATAGTGTTATGACTGATGTAGTCGATTGCTTGTCCGCCGTAATACAGGGTTTCGATCCATATAATTGCACATTTCATCCGGTATCACGCAAGTTTGAATCACTTAGCATAGATGTGTAATCCATTGGCGGCGAAATTCGGTTGCTGAGAAGGTATTTGCAAAAATAATAGAGCTAATGTTAATCATATAGGGGATTTTATGAACACAGCGGCGGGAAGTTGCAATCGGTTCAACCTGTCAAATCAGTTCAATCTTTCAACCCTACAAGTGTCAGTCATTTGTTTACTTACATTTGTCATTTGTGCCCGTAGAGGACTACCAGCCGTTTCAGTGTGCGATATATGGCGCATTTCGTGCGTTGCTGGAGTCTTCTGGATCTCAGGAGTTTAGTAGGAGCCCATAATACTTTTTTCCGATTCGACATAGATTGTTTGTCGTACGTTGTGATAGTATTGGGGGTGGCTTGCAAGGCCTCTCCCCCAACCCCCTGTCTCGTCGGAGGACCTACGCTTCCTATCTGTTTAAAGTCCCGTAGGAAGCCAGGACAGAAAGGACAGCTAGCCGCCCCCTGACATGGAGAACAGACGCTAGCTGTCCTTGAAGTTAAGCATGAGTTAAGCCAATTTTTATCTGCACACAACATAAAGATTATGTTGATTGTGGAAACGTTCCTTAAGCCGGTACATGCTTTCAACATGCCATGTTATACCTTATACAGGTTAGATAGATTAATAGGGCCAAAGGGAGGAGTTCTAATTCTTGCCTCAAAAACTCTTAAGCACCAGTTGTTGAGTCATTATAAGCTTGAAATACTCGAAACAATAGGAGTGAAAGTCTATACCGAACAGCAGTGTATAACTTTTATATCTGCATATCATCCCGGTTCCAATGTAAATTTGACTGACTTAACAAAAAATATTCGAAAACTGACCGCTCACAAAGACAGTTGCTTCATCCTGTAGTGATCTTAACGCTCGTCACAAGATGTGGAACTGCTTTTCAACGAATCTCAAAAAGGATTATTTTCGATTTGCTACCCAAATAAACCAACCTACATCCCAGCAGACACTTCTCGCAAGCCAAACCACACTTGACCTGACACTCACCAATAGCCTAAACGTATTCACACAACTCAAAACAATCACATCACTCACATCAGATCATTTACCGGTTTCCTTCTCAATTCAAAATACTAAAGCAAACATTATTCCTGATTTAACCATTAAAAAGCTATAGTAGAGCTGATTGGAATTCATTCAAATCCATCATTAACGATTCGATCGAGTTAGCCACAACACACATGTGCAATATGCAAGAGTCGTCTCAAAACGATAGCATGCTGTAAAAATTAACCTCAGCCATCACAAATGCACATGAAAGAGCCATTCCTACAGTGATCCCAGGAAAATATAATATTACACTTCCTGATCACATTATATCTTTAATAAAGCTCAGGAATATATTTAGAAAACAATGGCAGAGACACAGATTAGAGAATTACCATACCGGGACACCTATTATTTCTTAGAAAGCTAAATCTAATATCTAATTACTCAAGCAAGGAACAAAGCACGGAGCAACACTCTTGAAGGTATCAACAACAACACAAATCGTTTCTGGAAACTGGTCAAAACCATTAGAAATCAGCATACCAGTATCGCCAAATTTGAAGAAACGTAACTCCGTGCAGCTTACTGTGATTCAGAAAAATGTAACGCTCCTAAAGAGCACTTTGAAAATGTGCTCACAGTTTAACTCATAGTATGGCTAGCCTCTTAGAACAGAAAATTATTATTCTACCAATGCTAATTACTTTGCTTCAAACCAAGGAGATTAGATGAATCCATCAGACTTCTTAAAACCCAAGAGACCTTACAAAGCTGATAAAAAATTAATAACACTTCGATTAAAAAACTCCCTCGAAAAGCCATAATCTATCTAACCACTATATCTAACGCATGCCTCAAGCTAGGGTACTTTCCACATCAATGGAAAATCGCAAAAACAGTGCGTATCGGCAAGGCCGGCAAAGATCAGACCCATCATTCTCCTAAGTTGTCTAGGTAAACTTCTGGAACAGTTGATTGCCTCCAAAATACGTGCGCATGTTGATAACTACAATATAATTCCCGATGCACAGTTTGGGTTTCAACCTCACCGAAGCACATATGGCATCAGGGACTTCTTCATAAGTTAAGCATATTTAAATTTCCCGCTTATCTCATTCGTTTAGTTAAATCATTTTTGAACTTGTGTACCCTTGTTGTTTAATATTTATAGAGCAGATATTATTATTATTATATTTAAAAAAGTGTCCGCCTTCCAGCTTCACAAAAATAGGATAAACTCTAACTTAACTCTAGTCTTCAAATCTAGTAAGGGGTGGGGGATGGGACAGCCAGACATTATTTTAAAACTCAGAATAGTTAGACAGACGGGACCGGAAAGTAGACATAGTTAGGTTGAAATTAAACAGGTGTGAGAAGTTGTTAAATGATTTCATCGCTCGAAGATACGGATCATTTTCACCAAAAAACGTGATACGCACCGGTGTGAGTAATGGGGGACGGGACCGGAGACGACAACAAGGGACATATAGGTTTGAGGAAGATAGTAGGGAAGGTGCATCAATATTATTGGATAGGATGTTAGCAATGAAAATCGCCAGCGCATGTGCGAAGCGGGACTCTTGGTTCACAAGACCCAGCATACGGCAACGCACTGGATATGGAGGCATAGGGACATTCTTCTTCTTCTTTCTTGGCCTAACGACCTCTTAGGTCATGCCTGCCTGGCCTGGCTTAGGTCATTTCTGGCTTACTAGACTAATTGATACCGCATAGTTGGTTAGTCAATCCTCACTATGGGGGAACGGCCCAGATGAGACTTGAACCCCGGTCCTGCCGTGTGAAGACCGGCGCCGCTGTCGCATCACCACCGGGCCGCATAGGGACATTAGAATGCCGAATTAGAGAGCCGATTGTCATTCGGGTAGAAAAACATTACTGGTTGTCAAACATATATGCCAAACCGATCGGTTGTTCGTTGACAGTTTGACCGACAGCAGTGTGGCCAACAAATGCTAGAGCACTCATAAGACATGTCATTGTCGTTTCTCGTAAACGACATTTGCTAGAGCAGCCCCTTATAATACCTAGCATTTTACGTGCCTTAGCTATAGCTACATTAGTCTGCTCCTTAAATAACAGAGATTCAACAAGACATACACCTAGCTCTTTAACTAAAGGCACACGTTGTATAGGACAATTCGATAGACGTATGATGTGTTCGCGCGCACGCTTTCTTACTCACGTCGTCTGTGGGAAAGATCGGTTCCGCTAACATGATGGTTCCGACTGGGGTTGGAACGAGCGTCTTGATCGTCCAGGCGATCACAAAAATCTGGAGGAGATTTTCCTTACTGGATTGTTGGAGACATTGAGGCCTCCTTACCTTGGGTAGGGGGACACTCAAAGCTCTTGAATGGATTTGGACATAACAAGTAACATTTTCCGTCTATGTCCAACGACCAACTCTGTGTCGGCCGGGATAGGTGGCTTTATTTGTATTAAAATTTCATTGTTTTACATTAAGTTTAAAATACTTAGGTCAGTCCGTCGGGGTGTTAACATTTTTCCATGGTTTTCGCATGGTTAAATCGTTTGCTATCTTTCTGGTTGGCGACAAAAGCATAAGGCTTTTGTCGTAAACAGAAGTGTCAAATTACATCTCGATGTTAACAAACATATATGCCAAACCGATCGGTTGTTCGTTGACAGTTTGACCGACAGCAGTGTGGCCAACAAATGCTAGAGCACTCATAAGACATGTCATTGTCGTTTCTCGTAAACGACATTTGCTAGAGCAGCCCCTTATAATACCTAGCATTTTACGTGCCTTAGCTATAGCTACATTAGTCTGCTCCTTAAATAACAGAGATTCAACAAGACATACACCTAGCTCTTTAACTAAAGGCACACGTTGTATAGGACAATTCGATAGACGTATGATGTGTTCGCGCGCACGCTTTCTTACTCACGTCGTCTGTGGGAAAGATCGGTTCCGCTAACATGATGGTTCCGACTGGGGTTGGAACGAGCGTCTTGATCGTCCAGGCGATCACAAAAATCTGGAGGAGATTTTCCTTACTGGATTGTTGGAGACATTGAGGCCTCCTTACCTTGGGTAGGGGGACACTCAAAGCTCTTGAATGGATTTGGACATAACAAGTAACATTTTCCGTCTATGTCCAACGACCAACTCTGTGTCGGCCGGGATAGGTGGCTTTATTTGTATTAAAATTTCATTGTTTTACATTAAGTTTAAAATACTTAAAATAGGTCAGTCCGTCGGGGTGTTAACATTTTTCCATGGTTTTCGCATGGTTAAATCGTTTGCTATCTTTCTGGTTGGCGACAAAAGCATAAGGCTTTTGTCGTAAACAAAAGTGTCAAATTACATCTCGATGTTAAACGGGTTGCGTTTGTTTGTTGGTTCAAATAGGGTTTTCTGTCTGTCTGTTTAATTGCTGAGTATATAAGTTTGCTCACAATGTTTCTTCCGTGTGAAGACAAGACTTATGGTTATCGTCGCAAACATATGTGTTATGCTGACTACACGGTTTCGTGTCTACTTTGATTCCAGCTGTTTGTGTTATGTTTTTATTGTGGGGTATTAACCTGCTGTCCCAGTTTTGATGTTTACTGGCTCGTGCTATATTCAAAGCTTAGTTCAGCATATGTATAGCATTGTGGATGCTACAGACGGTAGTTTGTGGCAATTTTCATTGCATAGGGGCGCCCGAAAGAAATTGAATAGCATTTGAATAGCGTGTATAGTGCTAAACCGATTTGATCCACACCACGAGGAGAAAGAGTCAAGATAACATTGAAGTATACATATGTCATTGGTCGAGCATATTGGAAGAAACAGTTTTATGTCGTCCGCGTATAGCAGGTGTCCATTATGTGGTAAAATATTAGTACAATCATTTATGAATAGAATACCTGATAAATAGCACACCTGATAGACCAATGAATTTATTGGAAAGAGAATTACCAACTCTGACCTGATAGAGACGATTAGACAAGAAGGACGAGAACCATCTTAGTAGTGGGTCTTCAAATCCCAGTTTTTAAAACATTAGCAATAAGCAGGCTATGAGAAATGCTATCGAAGGCAGCTCTAAAATCAATGTAAATAGTGTCAACTTGTCGACCCACAGTAATGTGTTTAAAAAGAAATGATACAAATCACATGAGGTTGGTCGTTGTTGAACGTTGAGGTATGAATCCATGTTAGTGCTGGGAAATGTACGAAGAAACACACGGTTGAACAAAAGAGTGGACAAGCGACTCAAAGACTTTGGCACAATCACTTTGAATAGAAATTCCCCGATGGTTAGTGACATCCGATCGATTGCCTTCTTTAAACACAGGAACAAGAAATGCAACCTTCCAAAGATTAGGATGATAAAATGCGAGGTGCGAATAGGAGTAAACACAGAAGAACATTTTTTAAGTATACAGGCAGGAATACCGGGAGAAAAGGACAATCTTAATTTTTGTATGGCAAGTATAGTGGAAGACTCAGACACGAAGGAAAAGTTACAACTGAAGGCACTTTCTGGGGTGTATGAGAGAGCATCTGCTAGAGGTACAATACGATCTGCTGGATTGACAAATACGTTGGCAAAATGTTTGGCGAAAAGATCACATATGCCCTGTTCGGAGTGCGCGTTTTCATTGCTAAGATATTCCGAATGCACGGAACTGCACTGCATTTTCTTTACGCCGATGACTTCGCAATATCAGCTTCAGCTAAAAGTCCCAACGTAATTATTAGACGCTTAAACAACGGTTTAGAAATATACGCCAAACATTGCATTGACTGGAAACTGAAAACCAATAGCTAAAAATCCGAGGCAATCATTTTTACATGTATGCGCAAAATACCATAAAGCGAATTGTTGTTGTTGTTTGTAGAGTTTGAGAGACTTTGGGTCTCTTGAACCTCTTTCATCTCTTGCCTGTAGTATTGTTCCCGTTTATATTTTATTGTGTTGTATGATATAAAAATGAATTATTGGTTATTGTACTATTATTGGGAATAAAGGTGAAATTTAAAGGATAATGGGGATAGGGAGGATTAATAGTGTGACAGAGTTGTTTAAGGGTTTAAGGTTTATAGTCCCAGTACTCACATACGCCTCTGAGACATGGACTCTGTCCAAATCTGACGAAACCCTCTTAGCCGCGTTCGAGAGGAAGATGCTCAGAAGGATCTTTGGCCCCGTATGTGTGACAGGACAATGGAGGAGCCGCTACAACGACGAGCTCTATGAGCTGTACGGTGATCTTACCATCGTGCAGCGAATTAGGCTCGCCAGGCTCCGGTGGGCTGGTCATGTCATGAGAATGGCACCGGACGACCCGGCCCGTAAAGTCCTTTTAGGCCGTCCACATGGACAGAGGAGGCGTGGTAGGCCCAAACTGAGATGGAGTGATGGCGTTGATGCGTCCGCCAGAACGGCCGGGATAATGGATTGGCAGACGACGGCGCTAGACCGTGAGCGGTATCGAGGATTGTTGCAGCAGGCCAAGACCGCGAAGCGGTTGTAGCGCCTGATAAGTAAGTTGTTTAAGGTAACTCAAACCCCTGAACCTCGATTGCACCAGACCAAAGGAGAGAAGCAAATTTCTCTCTTGGTCGAATTTGCCCCTTCGTGAGTTGTATGGTAACTCCTGCCTTCTTACCATGTATGGTCCAGCCTGTATTTAATACAGTCTAATTAGCTACTTGGATGATTTACTTATTCCTCTCTTCTTTTTATATTGTTAATATTTAGATTTTTTTTATGTTTCAAATGAATTTAAATTCTGTCATAAAGTTGCGCTTTCCTGAGGAATCGCAAAAGATTTTTCTGTTGTTTGTCATCAGGAGACAAAACATCATCGATACTATCATCCAAAAAACACGATTTATTTAAAGTAATATACCCGTATCATTCTGTTAGAAGATGTCGAACTGTGGTTTGTTTCCCACAGAATCGGCAGATTGGTGGAGACTCTTATGTGAATAAATAACTATGTTGTTAAGTGGGTGTGCCCGATTCTTAACCTTGAAATGACCTGTTGGTCTTTGCTATTCTGGAGATCTGGCCATGGTGATGTGGATGTTTTGATGAATCTTAGTAGAATCTTAGGCAGCTATGGTGATTGCTATGGCTTCAGCGGAGAATATTGACGTAAAGTCAGGTAATTTTACTGCACAATTTGTGATTGGGTTTTGTATTTTCGGAGTAAATTCCACAACCAGCCTGAATAGTGCTAATCGAACAATATGCTGATTCGTGTTTGTCCTAGTAAGTTTGTGTAAGGTACAGTCTATCGTTGGAGTTTTTTCTGTCCAAGGGCGTCCAGACAGGCGAGGAATTTTTTAAAACATTTGGCAGTTTGAAGTTTGTAATCTCTTCAAATCTCGCATTAGTTCTATTATGGGAGGGAAGCACATTCAAACTCCTTTTCTATACAACGGCACGCAGATCCAATCAGTCGCATTATGACAATATAGTTGAATGCGAGTGTTCCACTTTCGCATATAAGGGAATCCGTAGGGCTGGTTTTGAAAGCACCGGTAGCCAATCTGATTGCTGTATGATATATATGGGAGCTATTTTTGTATGAAATGTATCAAATTGTGAACTAATTATTTCCGTCCCATAAAGAATTGTTGGAAGAAGCCAGTTATTTATTAACCGGATCATGATTGCTCTCGAGGCTCTGTATCTGCGTACTACTTATTTTATTGTATTATTTAGGTGTGAATGTTTGAGATTACAAATATGTAATATTTTGCATTTATCCGGAGCCACTTGAAACCTGGTCGATTTGCACCACTGTTGTAGTTTATATAGACCCTTTTGCAGATTTATTCTAGCTTCTCTGGGTGAAGAGTCCATAGAGATTATTGTTATGTCGTCTGCATATACTAAACGGGTAACATATTGAGGTATGGAAAAGAAAAGGGATTCAATGCTGATAAGAAAAAGAGTAGGAGAGAGGATAGCGCCATGAGGAACACCGTTTTCCATTTTTTTTATTTGAGAAAAAGCGTTTCCTATTGTGATTGAACATGTCCGGTTTTGTAAAAAGTTTTTTATGAAGATTGGTAATTTTCCTTTGAAACCTCAATTTTGTAATTGTTTTAAAATGCCTTGTCGCCAGGTTAATTCGTAGGCTTTGTGCGAGGTCTATTATAGCTAGATCTGTGTGTTGTTTTTTATTTTCTTTTGCTGTTTAAAGCAAATTGTCCAGTTTTGCTAAGTAAGTTTCTATGCCTCCTAAATGCGTGTTGATTGATATGTAATAGTTTTCTGTTTTCTAACTCGTGGCTTAGTCGTCTATTGGACATTCTTTCTAAGATTTTACTTATATAGTTTAATAATGATATTGGACGGTAGCTACTGACATCAAACGGAGATTTTTGTGGTTTAGGTATAGGTATGACGTAACCATGTTTCCATCTATCTGGAATTTCACCTGTGTGCCAAATATCATTGTAAATTTTTAACAAGTACTCCAATGCACAAGATGGAAGGTGTTGGAGCAGCGGGTATCCCACACCATCTGGGCCAGTAGATTTTCCATTGCACTTTTTTTAACGCACGCTGAAGCTCTTGTATTGTGAATGGTTTATTGTAGTGTATATTTTGGGAGGTTGTGAAGGAGAGACTTTCTTGTTCAGCCGATACTTTCTTCTTCTTTCTTGGCCTAACGACCTCTTAAGGTCATGCCTGCAATTTCTGGCTTACTAGACTAACTGATACCGCATAGTTGGTTAGTCAATCCTCACTATGGGGGAACGGCCCAGATGAGACTTGAACCCCGGTCCTGCCGTGTGAAGACCGGCGCCGCTGTCGCATCACCACCGGGCCGATACTTTATACTTCAAAAATTTTTGCAGAGTAACTGTTGCTCGAGGATATATTTTGGAAATGTTCAGCAAAGCTCTCAGCTATTTCGGAACGATTAGTGGTTGGATTTTGAGGATTCATTAGACTTGGACGGTGAGAACACGATTTTTGTCCTGTCAAAAGCCTTACCCTACGCCACACTTCATTAGAAGAAGTGGAGGGACTGATTTCAAGGATAAATTTTTCCCAGGACTTGGATTTTGCCTTGAACATTGCTATTCTGGATAGCTTATGTGCATCTTTATATTTTTCGTATATGTCTTGGCGAATGTGATCGTTACAATTTGAGGGTGCTAATATCCGGAGTTGGCGCAGATATTTTCGTCTAAGCCTTATCGCTTCTTCTACCTCCCTATTCCACCAAGGAACATATCTTTTGGTTGTAGTTCCATTGGTTTTTGAGATGCTTTTTGAAGCCGCTTCTCATATCAGCTCTGTAAGTCTTTGTTCACTAACTGTCATTGAACTCCATGGGGAACTATTTAGCTATGTTGTTGGTAGGTTGACCAATCCGCGTCTTTGTATTTCCACCGTGGCCGGTATGAGGGTTTTGTTGGGTTTGGGATTGAAGGTACGTGCTTAAATGTTAGTGGAAAATGGTCGCTGCCAAAATGATCTTGTTCAGAAGATAGACTGAAGTTAGTGACTATTGAGTAGGAAATTGCACAGTGATCAATTGAGCTTTGACGGCCTATGGAAAGGTCAATGCGAGTGGAAAATTGGTGAAAATGTGCGTGTATCTGGCTATTTTCAAAAGTGCTATGAACAACTCTGCCTCGATTGTTTGTTATGGGGCAGTCCCAGTCCTCATGTTGTGCATTAAAGTCTCCTATGAGAAGTATAAGCAAATTATATAGATTTCTACAGGGCTTTTTATATGGACAAAGCGAATTGATGATGAGGCAGGAGTGCATTCCATGGAAACCAAGTATCAAATATCTAGGAGTATACCTTGACGAACGAGTTACTCTCAAAACGCACGTAGAAAACACTCTAGTAGGAACGAGCAAGATGTTTAAAACTATGTATCCATTCTTAAATCGAAAATCAAAACTAAATTTAAAAAACAAATTACTAATTAACAAAGCATATATGTACAATTGTCCAAAAGTGACAGAAACTCCTTTCCAGTCATCTAATCTTAATGTGATTGAATATTTGTAGGTCCTTTTAAAAAATTAGTAGCGTTACACCGTGTCATTAGCAAGGTTCATTTAGAAGAGTCGGTAAGACAAGGATGGGACGAAATTGGGCCAGAAATATGTAAAAAAAAGTTAGTAGAAAGTATGCCCAGACGTTTGAAGCTAATGCGTATAGCACATTCGGTACTCTTTTGTTGATTGCGCCGCAGTTTGAGCATTTTTTTAATCGTTTTTTTCGTACTTGCTTCGTAGAAAGGTGGCCAAAGAAGAGTTGATAAGAATAAATAACGTTTAGGCAGTTGCTCAAATTGATGGTGTCCGGCTTTCCGTTTGGCTCACTGTATCTCGTTGAGTCGGAAGAGAAATCAGTTGATCGTTCACAATTGTACAAACGAAAATTTCCAAAGCTTGCTATAGCAGCAAAGCCTACTAGAACACCTACCCTTTTAAGAGATAAACCGCGATGACCTTCGTACCATCTGTAATGGCATCGATTCTGGTTTTCCTAGTTCTAGTTCAATTCCATTCGCAATTCGTTTTTCGGAGGATGATTCTCCTGTTACTTCACTTGTTACCACCAATGGTTCCGTTTCCTCTAATGACATCTCCCATGGTAGAGACTGTTGCGATGATGAATCCTTGGCGAAGCATTTGCATGCGATAGAATCACACGAACCATTCATCATGATGGTATAGTTTACAGAGCCTTTTTTTCAGCCACAATTCGCACCATTTTTAAATTTAGCCCATCGTTGCAACCTATTACCAGTGTATATTGGGATCCCTGTTTTCGATCCGAACACCTTAAGCAATGGCTGATGATCAGTTTGAAGAATGAAGTGACGGCCAAACAGCATCTTGTGAAATTTCGTGACACCATGCACCAGATCCAAAGCTTCTTGCTCCACTTGTCCATAATTCGTTTCTGCTTTGCCTAAAGAACGTGTAGCATGTGCAATTGCCTTTATTTCTCCAGTTCGGAAACGATGCATCATTACTGAACCTAGCAATCATCTGTGCAGCTATCAATCATTGCAAAAATGGCAGGAATAAAAAAAGACAAGGAATAAGACCATCTCCTTGAAGGAGATCCAGCGAAGCTTGCAAAAAGGAATCGAAAATGATACAATAAAACCGATCGCTCGTACGGGCAGGACACGAACCTTGACAGTAACCGACCCCGAACATCAAGTCAAAGGTTTTGAAGTGCCTTTACAAGCTCCATTTATGATTTTATTTCGATTTGCAACGCTTTACAGGAATAGCCGGTGATTGAGACACGCTCGTCCAAGCGGTGTTGCTATAAAATTGCATATAATCTAGAGTTGCGGTGTATAGCCCTATAACCGGGGCGCCTCTTTCCAAGTTCATGCCGGAGAAATATTTTAAGTTTTACCATAGTTCGAACAATGCAAATCTTACAACATCTAAACGCAAAACGATTTTATTTATTTCATCATGTTTCATCATGTTTAATCATGGGCTTTTGGTTGGTGAGCAAATCAATCTGTTGCCCGTGAGCTGGTTGAAACCAGTGACGTCAAACTCATCATTACCAAAAGCCGTAAAAACTAAAAATCGACATTAATGGAATTGAGCGAGCTGTTGATTACTCACCTCAGCTTTGCTAAGGTGACGAGCGTCCGAGTGATTAGACCTTTCATGATCTTAGCGCATAAAACGAACCGAATCACGTTGATGGCGCGTGTACAATATTAACTTTACGAGCATTAATAGCAGAGGTGAAAGAAACACGCTTTACAGAGTTAAATCACATTGTTTTTGATGATGAGCAAATAATCAATTATAATAATGCAGCTAAGCTCAAATAGGTTCCAACCATTTAATGTTCCTCAAGCGTCTTAACATTTGTAATTTAGTTTCATTTTCGATACATTACATGCCACAATTCGCACCATTTTTAAATTTAGCCCATCGTTGCAACCTATTACCAGTGTATATTGGGATCCCTGTTTTCGATCCGAACACCTTAAGCAATGGCTGATGATCAGTTTGAAGAATGAAGTGACGGCCAAACAGCATCTTGTGAAATTTCGTGGCACCATGCACCAGATCCAAAGCTTCTTGCTCCACTTGTCCATAATTCGTTTCCGCATTGCTTAAAGAACGTGTAACATATGCAATTGCCTTTATTTCTCCAGTTGGAAAACGATGCATTATTACGGCTCCAATGGCATACTGTGAGGCATCTGCTGCAACGATGATTTCTTTAAACGCATCATAATGAGTGAGTAGTAGATCCGACAGTAAAATTGATTGGAAATTTTCGAACGACTTCTGGTAATCTGGGCTCCAATTCCATCGCCCACCTTTCTTGAGAAGATTGGCGAAGAGAGCGCACAATTGTTTCATCTGCTTTATAAACCATCCATAATAGTTTATAGCACCCAGATAGGATCTTTACCTTGCAATATTTTCCGGTGCAGACATTTTCGATACGGTTTCCGTTTTAGATGGATCAGGACGAATATATTTTAATTTATTGCCTGCCTCATGGACTTAACAAAAATATAAAAAGGGCTTAAGAACTAAAGAGGTAGCGGGAGACAGCAAGAAGGAATAGCTTAGGGAAGGGAAAGTGACGAGGAATCGCGAAGGTACAGACGAAAGCTAGAGACGAATATAATATAATCGAACAAATGGGAGACGGGATTTGCAATAAAGCTGGAGATAATGTGTGAATGCTGAACGAATCAAGACCGAGAAGAAGACAGCAGGAAGAGTAAGAAGGGAGAGTAACCGGTAAGGAAACGGCGGGTAGCAACTCGAGTGTATTTACGCAGAACAATCTCCAACCTGGACAAATCAACCGAGTCTAGAGGGGACCAAACTACGGAGGTGTAGTCCAGAGTAGAACGAACCCAGCAGCAGTACAGTCCCTTCAAACCGAGAGGGTCTCTAATTTCGGACGAAAGTCTAACAATCAGGCCAAGAGATGTGTTAACTGTTTTAATAACGGAATCGATGTGTGTCTTGATTGAGAGTCCCTCATCAAGCCACACACCTAGATCTTTAACACACGTAACACGAGAAATACGCGCATCATATAGAACATAATTAAAACAAAAAATTCGGGATCTGCCGAACGAAATAACACGACACTTATCAGTACATTGAAGGAGACCATTGGAAAGACTCCAAGTAGAAAAAGAGTTTAGAACGTTTTGAGTAAAGACACAATCACTACGCAAGGATGCTCTTCTGGGGAACCCCAGAGCAACCAAGGAAGGAATCAGACAAACAAGACATTACTCGAACTTTATACGACTTTCCTTGCAGATAAGACTTAAACCAGACAAGTAAACAGCCCCCGATACCAAGTTTATCGAGTTTTGCTACTGTAGCTGTTTTCCAAACTGTAGGAAAGGATTATGTGCCCCAGAAACTTGATCTGATGTAATAAGAACCGACATTTTTCCAAACGTAAATGAAACCCGTACTCACGAACTCGTTCCAGAACTGCATGTAATCGTCGATCGTGATATTCCTTAGTCCGACCAGCGATAAGAATGTCATCCATATAATGCCTAAGTCCAGAAATGCCAGCCACCATGCTGTCGATAATTCGTTGAAAACAGACACATTGTCCACCTTGCGCACGACAACTATCGGAGCTGCCCACTCAGAAAACTTTATCCTGAAGACGTTGAAGTTCATTGTCGACCTTTGGAAGAGCTGCGTAAGCCAACGGGGAGCTTCGAAAAATACACTGGTGATGTTTCGGAAGAATCGTGTTCACGTACTTTTCGTGCACGGACGTTTCCATTTTCCGCAAACAGCACTCTAATCGCCTTTCGTAATGACATCTTCAAAATGCCCGTACCACCCGTCGAAATGGTTGTCTGCTTCCGGGTCGAATTCGAATCAATACCTAATGCGATGTGTTCGATACCTTTTCCAACAACGCCACCTTGGTTCTCGATTTGTTCGATCCTCTGCTCCTGCTCCGAAGATCCGACTCAGTCATCACCAATTGTTGTGCTCGTGGGAATAATATATTTTACCTATCTCGTTGAGTCGGTGGAAGAGAAATCAACTGATTACAATTGTACAAGCTTTGATACATGAATATTTCCAAAGCTTGCTATAGCAGCAATGGCTACTCTAACAGGAACTTGTTCCTAAAGTCTGAAACTATTAGCAAACAAACCCCTTACTGCTTCATTTGCAATTCGCACCACAGAACGAGTAAATGCGTTTGAATGTTGTTATTTAACGAAATAATCAGTTTTGGACAATACAGCCTTGGTCCGTCAAATGTTGCAAAATTAAATAAGTAATCGGTTTGACCATTGGATGACACGCTGCTATAAATGACATATTGCCCGACAAGTTGTCCCTTCTCTCATTACAATAGCTTTTACAGTTTCTTGGTTAAATAACTTCATGTTACTACGTCAAATGCTATTTGTGAATAATTATTGCTACTTTTCCATCCTCCCTATAGTATCTATAAAACCCATCATTTAGGATAATAAAATAAAACGAAATGTTTTCAAATTAGACTCATAAACTAAATTTCATTCATTCCGCAGTTTACACGGGCTTTATTATTTGAAATAACACAAACACTTTACGTCATTCAGCCGTGAGCAGTGATTCACTCGAAAATAATTGATCCTGTGTACTTCCCCCAGCAACGTCACGCAGTCAAGCAAACCGGATGAAACACTGCATAGTTCAGGGTGACAGTTACAGCGTAATTTGCTGGGCTGTGAGTTATTACGAGGCGGAACAAACATCGATGCAACAGCGTTATTTACGTGACCCATTTCTAGCACGTGGGTTGCTATAAAAATTTGTCTGGGCTTTTCAGAAAATGTAAAGATTTATCGTCAAAAATGGTTTGATTTTTTTGTTTCGAGGTATTCTTCAGTATCATTAGTACACTTTTGGATATTCTTATATCTTAAATCAAGTGTCGGAGCCGTTTTTTCCCACTCCGATTGTGATACCTTCAAAACTTAGATTTTTTTAACACTTCAACATCATCTTTTGGCGAAGAAAATCGTTTACCAAGCATTTTTTGTTCTTGAATTTCAAGTCATCGGATGTCTAGTCAAGGCTGCTGGGATAAATTATCGCTCAATAAAGTTCACGAAACAATTCCAATTCAAGTCACTCAAACAAATAACGATCGCACATCAAAACGTAAACGACCAATTGCGAACCACACTTCCTGGGGCCAGAAAGACACGTGCTTGCTCTTGAACACCAACGCTCGCTATAAAATTGAGTTTTTTTTTTTTTTGTTTCAACTTCCAATATTACGACTCCACGCTTTATCGTGCTTCATCAAGGACCATTAACCGTTCACACGCGCTTGCTAAATTTCGCTGCAATGCGTCGTAATGATTTTAACGATCCTATTACCATTAAGTACCGTGTTTACATTTCAATTATAATAATTGAATATTAAATATCGCTACAAACCTGCGAGATGAATCACGCTCCAGGGCACAACACCTCGGAGCTTTGAATATCAAACTCAATGTTTCGAACGAAATATTTACGTCAGGTTTCGCATGTTTTGGGACAGATTTTTGCACCTTGTCAGTATGAGTTTTAGGAGTTTTCCAGGATTTTAATCGCAAGAAAAATTAAACAAACACTCTATTAGTTTAAGAATTTTAAGGATGGATAAATCATGCATGGAATAAGTCACAAAAATCGCGAATGTTTGACAAGCAATTTTAAAGTTTTGTCAGACGTGTCCATCTGATATGTCTTGTTGATGATCCCGGGAAATGGAGCTAAGCGTTCGAATAGTGTATAAGTTCAGCTGGAAAAAGCAAAAAGTAAAGTAACAAGCACTGTTCCATCGAATACCGGGTATCGTTGAATATCGAAACCGAGCCGGATCGTTGCATTTGTTGAACATATTTATTACAAAAGCTCAAGTGTTTGGCTTAAAGAGTTACGATTGCTTGCGGGCCACAATAAAACCCAGATATCATTTGCTCGCTTTCTCGTACAGAGGGATGTTGCACCAGTTTATTGCGGCCATTAAACACTTATAAGGACCGCGCAGTAAATCAAGAACTGGAACTGAACCTTGCAATCATCTGTGCAGCTATCAATCATTGCAAAAATGACAGGAATAAAAAAGCAAAGGAATAAGACCATCTCCTTGAAGGAGATCCAGCGAAGTTTGCAATAAGGAATCGAAAATGATACAATAAAACCGATCGCTCGTACGGGCAGGACACGAACCTTGACAGTAACCGACCCCGAACATCAAGTCAAAGGTTTTGAAGTGCCTTTACAAGCTCCATTTATGATTTTATTTCGATTTGCAACGCTTTACAGGAATAGCCGGTGATTAAGACACGCTCGTCCAAGCGGTGTTGCTATAAAATTGCATATAATCTAGGGTTGCGGTGTATAGCCCTATAACCGGGGCCACTCTTTCATGCCGGAGAAATATTTTAAGTTTTACCATAGTTCGAACAATGCAAATCTTACAACATCTAAACGCAAAATGATTTTATTTATTTCATCATGTTTCATCATGTTTAATCATGGGCTTTAGGTTGGTGAGCAAATCAATCTCTTGCCCATGAGCTGGTTGAAACCAGTGACGTCAAACGCATCATTACCAAAAGCCGTAAAAACTAAAAATCGACATTAATGGAATTGAGCGAGCGAGTTGATTACTCACCTCAGCTTTGCTAAGGTGACGAGCGTCCGATTGATTAGACCTTTCATGATCTTAGCGCATAAAACGAACCGAATCACGTTGATGGCGCGTGTACAATATTAACTTTACGAGCATTAATAGCAGAGGTGAAAGAAACACGCTTTACAGGGTTAAATCACATTGTTTTTGATGATGAGCAAATAAGCAATTATAATAATGCAGCTAAGCTCAAATAGGTTCCAATCTTTTAATGTGCCTAAAGAGTCTTAACATTTGTAATTTAGTTTCATTTTCGAAACATTAGCAGCAAGCGTTGCGTTCACAGTAAATCACAGTAAATTAGGGATGTAAATGATCATCTCGACCGATACAATACAATACAATTTTATGCAGCTCTTTAAAGACAGTGCTTAAACAGTAAAACACTGTCACTAATGACTCATCATTAGCCCCATCCTATGTAACAACACAGAGTTGGAACTAATCCTGAACTATTGGGAAAACCATTAGAAATCAACTTATTTTCAATGACCACTAGTCTTTATAGGGTAGATGTACCAATTATGGACATATTATGTTCACAATACGAAGATTTTATAGATGTTAGACCTACTCTTCGGTTAAATTTCATAATGCTATATGATTTCGGAAAGCTTGAAGTCTTTGGAAAAGGGCAAACAAGAGGACACTAGTGATTGTTGGACATAATCGCCAATTGCACGTTAATGTACCTATGTATGGCTATACTGTTCCTGGCATTTCGCCATAAGTGTTCCTATTATGGCTATAATCTGTTTTTCATTAAAGTTCATGGAACAAATGCCATTTTTGGCCTGGTTTTGTGTGTCATGCTTTATGGAAGGATCTCTGGATATATGGTTTTAAATATTTTAGAAAATGTAACCAAAAATGAGATTAGTTTTTTACTCGTGTTTTATGTTACGAATAATCGTAAAAGCGTTAAAAGCAAGTCAAATAAAGTCACTAATGTGCTAGGGCAAGACCTCGCGAGCTTGTTGATCCAACGAAGCAGAAGAATAAGGTTTTAAACATAACGTTCAAGGTAAAAATCCACTCATTCGAATCCATACCAATAGCAAATCGTTTCCAACACCTTCACAAACTTTCCTTTGGCCTTTCTTCGGCTGTCCTTCTTACGTACTTCGATCCCGTTCTTCTGTTCTTACACTCCTTCTGTAAGGCTGTTACGAAGTGTTAACACATCGGACAGTCTTAGTCTCATTTATTTATTTGTTTGTGTCCTACAGAACAGTTTGGTGCAAGGTTCCAGCGTCCTTGCGGAAAGCGGAAAGAACATCCAGGATTGCGTCGCATTATTTCGCGTAGCTATTTGGGTCTAGACGCTTTGATGTATTCGCACACTGTATGTGTTTCAAGACAGTATTACATGCCAACAGCCTAGGAGATTATTGCGGATCGGTGTAACTCGGTCCGGATACGCGGCTAGAAACTCCTTCAACTGGCAACAACAAAGCTCTTCTCGGCAATTTTCTTTCCCCTTTTCTACCGAATAACACAAGCTGTAGACACGGTTCAGACTTTTAAAGAAAATGGTCACTCATCCTATAACGGATGGTTGTCATCAGAACCCGGAACTCTTTGTATAGTAGGTCGCTTACAAAATCTTCCCACCATCGATAGACTCGTAATGTTTTCGTGATGCTTGTTTTCGTCGGTGAACCATACTACAAAATAAGTTTGTGCTGTTTAAAATGAACTCTGTACATCTTATTTCATATTTCTTACAACAAAGGTGTAAACATTTTCACTATAGCCAAAAGTGACAATCGTACAATGTGCATTTTTCGCCTGCTATCATTGCTATAATTGCTACTTCGAAGACGATATGTACCAATTATGGCTACATCGAAAACGTGCACTTTTACGATAAAATAGCGATATATTTTCTTATGAAATCGTAAAATAACTTATAATTAACGTCTTAGCGATGTTTGTTAAAAGAAACTATGATAATATGCTATAAAATAGCTAAAATCCAATAGTGAAGTTCTTAGCAAAATGTTAAGAATTGTCAGTTTCTGAGCCACCAAATTTTTAAACTGTATTATTTTACATAAGGAAAGCAGTAACACTGAAAAAAAATGTCCACAAACGTTAAAAAAGTATTAAAAATTGATAACAAACATGTTTCCAAACTTTTAGAAGTGGTTTACCTTGTTTTGAATGGAAAATAATTACCTTTATAGCCATAGTTGGTACTATCGCCATATTTGGTACATCCACCCTATATTAAAATTAGATTTTATAGACCAAACATACAGAGTTAAATAGATCTGAAGTATCAAGAAGTCTCAAACTACGTATAATGCAAGTCGAAGCCGTATGACGTCTTTGGCTCAAAGATGCCTTTGTACGGGACTGGCAGTAAATCACTCTGTTTGTCCCTTTGGGTCTCTAAATCCATTCGCTGCCTTTTAAATCTTTAAATCAGTACTGAATACGAAGCTGGCGTACTTGTTGGCCTTGTTGGACTAGCTGGAGGAAACGCGCATCTTCAGTTCAGCCTTGCCCTCACGATTTATTTGTCTGTGGCCTTAATTACCTTTAATCGAATGAAAAAGTCATTAACTGAATGCAGGAACCGTCTCCCTGTGCGCAGGATTGACTCTCCAGCTCTGTCAACGAAAGCCAGTTATGGCAGCCCAAGCGAAACCTTGCGAGGTTGTAAAGCCACAGAGAAAGAAGCAGCATATTATGCAATAAACACAAGAGCGAGTCAAGGTTTCGTTTAAAAATCGGATGACTTATTGGGTACTTAAATGAGGCCTTGAATTAATCAGTTTCAGGATTGTTACTGCGTGTCACAGATGACGATACGGAGTCATTTGTGAACTATACTGCTAACACTAATTTAAAGAAAGAAATCCAATCAGTTACTTTGGAAGAGTTCGGTAACAAACAAAAAATACGTGACTCTATCGCTTGTTTCGATGTTTCTGGGTTCCAGTAGAAACCCATATCATGAGAAAGAGCCAGAAAACTTCTATAAATAAACTTCTATAGTGAATATTTGCTTTAGTGGTCATTGTGACATTTTAGAAGAGAGTAAGAGAGGCTCCTTATGATCATGTGAGCTGCTTCAAATGTTTTGATGATTCCAAGAGCATGATTAATAGGCAAATCTGGTTGAATTTTGGAACAAAACTTCACATATCTTAGGGCTAAATTGAACCACTAGACTGCGTCACTAAACCCATCTGTTTCAATAGCTCTTTACCAGTTGGATTCTTTATTGCTACTAAAATTCATTGATTCAATTTCTCTGTTAGTTCACCTATCTCTCCAAAACTCTCCCAATTCCCAACTAACATTAATCCAAAAACCCAGTTGGATTTCTAAACATTAGTTCTTATGAGCTTGAAAGTTAACTTAAGCAGTTGGAAAGGATGTGATGTAAAAGTGTTTTGAGGTAATTTACTGTCATTGAGCGTACGTCTAAGGTATCGGCAATCAAATCAATCAAATCAATCTTCAACATCATAAGTGAAGTTTGAAGCTTAGGCTTCTCATTTTTGGTCTTGAAGGTCTTGGAAACAGAGATGTAACTAAAGCGAGTGGTATCGGTGTACATTCTGCCGATAAACTAAACCTTGCATGATGTCGCTCGATAACTTCAAATAATCCTCTTGAGAGTGGGAAACTATTATTCGTTAGAGATGTAAAAAATGGCTACCTTTTCCAATCCGCATAGATGGATATTATCAATTCAATATTCGTTAAAGCTAAGACCTTGAAATATTTGCTGAATGCCTTAATAAAAGTGACTTGTTATGTCTTGAAGCAGCTCTTGCAGCTTCTATATAATCGAGACCCATTATCATGCAGATATTAAAGATGATTTAGGACAATATCTAATATAAATATGTCAGGTACTGTTCATCCCCCGAGAAGTACGTACAGTGATCCGATTTTCGTAAGTGATTTCCGAAATGCGCCACAAAGCCTTCACACCATTAACGAAATTAAAACATTCCATCAAGCTCAAAATTCCAATCCCCCATAACTATCAAAACTATTCCCGGCCGATGATAGCGATCGGGGTTTGGACCGTACGTGCTCGCTGCCAAATGGATGTTGATCATTAAACGCATTCCAAACAACCATCTCATCCATCCCGATCCGTTCGCGGCTGCATGTAATTGCACCGTGCACGTGTCTTGCTGGCTAGTTTTATTGCCTTGTTTTTCGCTTTGCGCTGGAGAGTTGGGCAAAAAAACGAACGCCCCACGTCCATCTCGACTCTCGTTGCAGTCAAGCCAGGGAAGGCATCGTGCGCATCCCCGGGGTGTAACCTTCAAAGCACACCAATTTTATTGTCCCGGGTGACGCCTTACAACACGCCGTACGTGTTGATGATTTGTACGGTTCGCGCGATGCTGGTGTAAATTGAAAGGAATTCATAAACCAGCGGTTTATATCGGAAACGATTAAAGCTGGAACATAAATAAAACAACCTGCCGTAACACGAACGGAAGATGGCCGAATGCACTAAACGGTGCAACGAAGGAAAGTTCAGCAGGGTGATTCATTTGGAAAATTGAATAAACGCTTAGATGTGGTTACATATTTCACTCACTCATTCGTACGGCGCATTAAACTTCCTTCCAAATCAGACTGTTCCGTCTTATAAGAAGTGACTGGGAAATGGTAAAGTTTATCGTTGATACAGCACACAGAATTTATTTTATTCTATACTGCTTAACTGATTACTGGTTTGTGCTATATAGTTTCTATACCCTCATATTCTTTAAAACGTTTTAGAAGAGGACTGAAAGAATGACTCTTAAAACTGAAATGTATGTGAAATGAAGTACAAACTCTTACGTGTCGTCTTAAAACTTATTCTCAAAGCTAGTGAAAGATTTTTTGACTTAAAATCAACTAATCTTATCTTTACTAATCATTTTTTTCACACATACCAAGACCATCAGGCCTGCATTAAGGCCTGAAAGGGTATCGTTAAGATTGCATCAAGAAATGTCATCACAAATGCTATATGGTTCTAGTTGTTTTTCGACATCATGTGCGACAAGTGGAAACCAATTAGTTTAAATTGAAATTTTGGGCAAACATAAGATTAGAAAGGATTTACAAACTATTTACATCTACTAAAACGCATCTGACAAATATCTTGGAGGCAGACGAATTGATTCTATTGCCCATTACCAGACGCTTTCGGTCATGTTTCGAATCACGGACCATCAGCAACAGGAAACCTGTCAACCTAAGCAACTGGAAATACATCTTAGATGTGTCAAGGTAGTCGATCAATCCTACCTAACTAGCATCGCCTGCTCAACTGCAGTACTTACGACGATGAGAAGCTGTACAACGTTCTTCAAAGAGTTTGATTACTTTTCATGACAAAAGACTGCTTGGCATTATCTCTAAGGACCGAATTGTTGAGATAGTAGCGATGGGAGATGGTGGATTTCGAGAGTACCTCAAGCAAGCGCGATTTGTTTACGATTTGTGCACGATTTTGACAGTTCGTGTCAGCGTGTTTAACTTCTTAAGATTTCTTAGTCTTCATCAGTGCTCCCAACAAACTTCAAACGTTTCGCATGGTATCGTGTATTGCACCTGATAGTTATCTGCACCCAACGCAGTATGTTAGATACTTCACACAGTATAATCAATTTTAAACATGATTACGCTCATACTTTTTTAATCGGAAACGATCGTAAGGTCTCGACAAGCGAAATCTTACATGCCATAATGATTATTGTTATTGCCATAATTAGTAACGCTGTTTTCAATATTAATTCAGAAATATAGAAGTTTAGATCGAACGTGTCATGATTTTACATGCAAAATTGAAGACAATAACATTGTGGTAGCGGTGAAGTCCTACAACACATTTATCTTATAGAATTTAAGGCAAAATTTAAACAGTGAATCGAAAATAGTTTTGCAGAATTTATTTCAAATATTTTTGTGACGCTATACTATACTTCGAAATGTCATGTTGCGTTTCATCAATACCATTTTCATGTAAGAAGTTTTTGGTCTCGTGCAAGTGACTAAATAGAGCACAAATCAAAATTGAAATGTATCGCATCGAAAGCTGATTACTCTCTCTATCTCTCTCATTAGTATCAACGTCTAGGGATGGTTTTAAAAAACGATCTGCAGACTGACTGTTTGTAGTCTTAATAAAGCTGGTTTCTAGGTTAATTAGAGCATCCAAGAAAGACAGAATGACGATTCACGCTAGAAAATGTCGAAGTCTTGAACTGGTTTGCAGAAACGGTTTTAACAGCTTGCGACATTCAAGCATTATTCGACTGCAAATTAGTCTTAACGAATTGACAATAAAAGCATATTGACAGCTGGGATAAAACTTCAAATGTTTCTTGGGATAGCTGTTCCGATCTGAAAAAATCTGATCTGAAAAATAATTGCACTAATATAGTTTAAACTAACCTGAAATTTGCATGTAATAAATCACTTAATTAAATCCGTCTGATATGTGGATAAGCCTTACGTTTCAACGACGCTTCTGCATATTCATTAAGTCCTCATTATCATAATAACCATTGCCAAGCACCACCAATATAGCTTAGCTTGCGTTATATTGGCCTTCAAGCCTGCCATTCAAGCATCATAAAAGCGGGAGAGCTAGTCCTCCTGCCTTCTATACAATTCGATGTCTCGAAACCAAAAAATGACTGCTCGAAATTTGACATTCATGGGAAAGTTGAAGACTTTGGGGTCCGAAACGAGACGAGCCGACGGTAGTAGTGTGATATCCCAATTCTCAGAACTACAAGCTAAGGCACAACGATACGCCGGTTTATGGACATCGGCAGTCTGAACCTGAACCTTTTAACCGTTTTAGTGTCGTTGTTGATTTACGACCAGCTTATCATGAATTTACAAAACTCCAAATGATTGATATACGCGATTTACCGAAACTACTGTCAGGGTTAGGCTTTTTGATCTGATTTGACGATGCTGAGACTGTTTCCCTAATGCTGGGATTTATAACCGGCAAATAAGTATGTGACGATAACGTAGAAAGAATGATCGGTACCGTCGAAACCGAACCTATTGTAGAATTCTCCAACATCTAGTGCAGCTCAAAATGTTCCTTACGAGTCTTACGAGAGTTTGTTTGTAAACACGATATTAAACGCTTTACGATTATAATGTTTATATTACTCGATATTTGTTTGATTTGAAAATAGAATGTCAACAACTCTGGGCGCTCGGCGAATGTTCGCTACTCAGCTCGTAAGGGTTTTAGCCGATCCCCACATCATTAGCTCCGTCCGTATGAGCAACCGTTCCAGAAACACCCTTCGCATTTTACGACTCTGGTCTCTGCGCCCCAAACCAACGTGACGGTCGCACCCTGCCCATGATCGGCGGCCACTTAAAATTCCCTTACGTCGAAGTTTTTGCCCGCCAATTCGCCGAGCGCAAGAGAAGATATAAACACACCCTTTCTGCAGCTTGCCCCCCAAAAAAAGCAGATTTGCTACAATTGTTGGACGCGTCCAGGCAGCGATGGGAAACCGGTTGCCGGATGCGTCAAGGGAAGATGCACTGGACGCTGGATGCGCTGCCAGCCTTGCATAAAAGATCATGTCCTGCCGGCGATGGATGTACAGTTTGGTTCGTTAGTTCGCACTGTAAACAACAAGCTTCAAGTGGACGTTCCGGCAAACCTTGACCCGAGGCGTGCCCGTTAGCGTTATACTGTGCGAGTTCCAAAATTATAACGCTCAGTGCAGGTGCAGTGTGTAAAGTGTGCTAGTGTGCCAGTGCTTCGCTTGTTGCTTAGGTAATGTATTAGAGCGAGTTACTTGTTCTCTTCCTTTAACTTTTATTTTCCAGCTAATTATGGGGTTTATTTTTTCGGGGTGCGAGTTTCTAAACCACGGCCCAAAGATTAAGAAGACTTACTAGAGGAACGGGCTCAAACAGCAACCTTGAAATGGGGAGCGTTCATCCTTAGCTTCAAACGTTTGCCTTTTGCCTTTTTCGAAGGAATTGCAATTCGAAGGAATTGCCTTTTCGAAGAGAACTTGGCAAAAAATCGAAAGGAAATAAAACCAGGAATTCGTAGGACTCAAGTTATAGTGCTTTTTCAAAAAGACCGAACCTCTATCGTCGTTCGGCTGAGCCTGGGAACTAATTTCGATTTATAACTTTTGGCCGATCCCTTTCTCAGCATTCTGCCATCGGTTGCGTATAACAACCGAAAGATTTGATTAGGTTTCGCGGAGGTTTTCACATTTTTATTGCCATTTCAAACAAAACTGCGTCCCTAACCGCTCCGACTTCATGACGGTGCGTTCGAGAAAAACAAAAACATAAGGCAGCAAAGGTTTACGACTGGCTCCACGTTTACTACCTATTCGGTTTAGTTTTTTAAATTAGTTCTTTTATGGTTTCTTTTGCTGGAAAAGGTTGCGGTATATCGACAACTGATCGTCAAACTTGAATCCTCTATCGGCAATGAATTTACAAAACTCCAAATGATTGATATACGCGATTTACCGAAACTACTGTCAGGGTTAGGCTTTTTGATCTGATTTGACGATGCTGAGACTGTTTCCCTAATGCTGGGATTTATAACCGGCAAATAAGTATGTGACGATAACGTAGAAAGAATGATCGGTACCGTCGAAACCGAACCTATTGTAGAATTCTCCAACATCTAGTGCAGCTCAAAATGTTCCTTACGAGTCTTACGAGAGTTTGTTTGTAAACACGATATTAAACGCTTTACGATTATAATGTTTATATTACTCGATATTTGTTTGATTTGAAAATAGAATGTCAACAACTCTGGGCGCTCGGCGAATGTTCGCTACTCAGCTCGTAAGGGTTTTAGCCGATCCCCACATCATTAGCTCCGTCCGTATGAGCAACCGTTCCAGAAACACCCTTCGCATTTTACGACTCTGGTCTCTGCGCCCCAAACCAACGTGACGGTCGCACCCTGCCCAAGATCGGCGGCCACTTAAAATTCCCTTACGTCGAAGATTTTGCCCGCCAATTCGCCGAGCGCAAGAGAAGATATAAACACACCCTTTCTGCAGCTTGCCCCCCAAAAAAAGCAGATTTGCTACAATTGTTGGACGCGTCCAGGCAGCGATGGGAAACCGGTTGCCGGATGCGTCAAGGGAAGATGCACTGGACGCTGGATGCGCTGCCAGCCTTGCATAAAAGATCATGTCCTGCCGGCGATGGATGTACAGTTTGGTTCGTTAGTTCGCACTGTAAACAACAAGCTTCAAGTGGACGTTCCGGCAAACCTTGACCCGAGGCGTGCCCGTTAGCGTTATACTGTGCGAGTTCCAAAATTATAACGCTCAGTGCAGGTGCAGTGTGTAAAGTGTGCTAGTGTGCCAGTGCTTCGCTTGTTGCTTAGGTAATGTATTAGAGCGAGTTACTTGTTCTCTTCCTTTAACTTTTATTTTCCAGCTAATTATGGGGTTTATTTTTTCGGGGTGCGAGTTTCTAAACCACGGCCCAAAGATTAAGAAGACTTACTAGAGGAACGGGCTCAAACAGCAACCTTGAAATGGGGAGCGTTCATCCTTAGCTTCAAACGTTTGCCTTTTGCCTTTTTCGAAGGAATTGCAATTCGAAGGAATTGCCTTTTCGAAGAGAACTTGGCAAAAAATCGAAAGGAAATAAAACCAGGAATTCGTAGGACTCAAGTTATAGTGCTTTTTCAAAAAGACCGAACCTCTATCGTCGTTCGGCTGAGCCTGGGAACTAATTTCGATTTATAACTTTTGGCCGATCCCTTTCTCAGCGTTCTGCCATCGGTTGCGTATAACAACCGAAAGATTTGATTAGGTTTCGCGGAGGTTTTCACATTTTTATTGCCATTTCAAACAAAACTGCGTCCCTAACCGCTCCGACTTCATGACGGTACGTTCGAGAAAAACAAAAACATAAGGCAGCAAAGGTTTACGACTGGCTCCACGTTTACTACCTATTCGGTTTAGTTTTTTAAATTAGATCTTTTATGGTTACTTTTGCTGGAAAAGGTTGCGGTATATCGACAACTGATCGTCAAACTTGAATCCTCTATCGGCAGCGCTCTCGTGACAAGCGTTCCTCACAATATCCCAACCCAATAATTAACATTTTTTTAGCTTAAATAGCTCACATCAGTGCGCAGAAATTTAATCTTGATTGAACCAAGAACCGTGAAGATTACACCGTGAAGGATACACCGTGAAACATTGCAAGCTTTGCTCCAGTTGCTTCAGTTGCATTTTATAGAGTTACCTAGGCTCGAGTATCAGGATTTTTTACCTTGAGAAGATTAATGAGAAGATTAAGATTGATTAATAATGTTTTCAAGAGAGATTATCCTCTGAAGTTTAAATCCTGAGCAAACCTATTTGAGGCGACCCAAAGTATACACCATCAGACACAGACCATACACCCAGTGAACGTTGTCTTACGTCGTCGAAGGAATATAGTGCCACTAATGTTGTAAAAATTCCGCTTTAAGTCAGCTTTTAGAAAGATTCGTTGTGATAGTGCCGGTGTCTATATTACCGCTGTTTGATTGTTAGTGACCGTTAGGCTAAGTGTCAAAGTGTTGAAGCATAACCTCCCGTCATGCGACTGCCATCGGGAAAATGGCCCGTCGAATAAAACAGTTACCAACCGGCGACGGGAACACGAGTTGGACCGCGTGGAATTGCCACACGCTTGTGATTGCGTACACTGCTTCTTCCATCACAGATACGTCTGCTGCAACGCACGGTGCAGCTACTTCCGTCGGTGCTTGTTTGGTGTCTGGCCAGACTAAAGCACGCAGTGGTACCGCCCAGAGCCTGTATTAGTTTCGAGAATTGTGTGCACTGTGCTCGGTGCCCTACTGAACAAATCTTCGTTCTGCCCAACCACACACACAAACACACATCTCGGAACCGTTAGCCTAAGCAGGGCTTCCGTCTCCTTCGCCTGTCTGTGACTGAGTCGTCCGACCGAACAGGGTGTTTTGCTGGTGAAAACCCTGAAAATGATCTTCACTGGAGCCCATGGACGACGGCGAGCTGGAAATGGGCAGAGCAATAGTCAACGCAATGTGCGCGGCTCACGCAGCAACGCCCAGGAGGTAGGTGTTCCACCGCTCGCCGCCTCTTCAGACCGCCAGTGTCTTAAAATCTCGTGCCTTTATCCCTATAAAACAGCAAGCACGCGGTAGAAATCAATCGCAGCGGCCGTATCTATCGCGCGACCAGCAACAGCTCTCGCTCCAATCCGTCGTGTCGTCGTCGTCGTCCTCCACCAACTCGAGCTACTATTCGGCGTACAGTGAACATCAGCCGCTCGTCCGCACGGCATCCTCCTCCTCGGTAGCGACCGTAGCGCCACTGCTACCGCTCGGTGCTAGCTCCAGCAGTCTCACAACCCAACAGCAGCAGCAACAACAGCAGCAACAGGCACAGTCCGCCCAGCAGCAACAGTCCGCCCAGCAGCAGGCTCAGTTTGTGCAGAAGACGAAGGCGCGCGACATCACCAAGCGCCGGGGCGCGATCAAACACCAACGGTACGTAGCGCAACCAGCCCGAGTCCGTGCAGAATTTTCGCTCGAGCGCCAGTGGCGGTTTTTTTAGCAATTGATCGTTCTGTTGTTGTTCGGTGTCGTTCTTTTCATTAGAACAAGATATTTCTCTTGCAGAACACACGAGATCAATGGGCACAAGTTTGTCGCCAAATTTTTCCGCCAGCCAACGTTTTGCGCCTTCTGCAAGGAGTTTCTGTGGGGCTTCGGCAAGCAGGGATACCAGTGCAAAAGTAAGTATGTTTTAGAACTCTGCGGAGATAAAATGAGAAGAGAGTAGATATCATAGTTATTGTGGTAGCTGTTCTCTTTGACGCTATCGAAACCAGATACAGTGATGGACAACAGAATAAGACCACCTAATTTTGTTGGTAAGGATATACAGTATTGGACAACATATGTGCAACTCAATTCGAGCAATCATAAAAAGCCTCAGTAAACCTCAATTTTTTAATTCGAAATCTAGCAAGTTACCGTATTTGATGGTAGAGGAGTCTAGATGATTATTGTAACTGTAAACTGTCAACTGAAAATTCGCCGGTAACGTTTTGCTGACAAGAGCCATTTTCAACTGGTCAAAACAAGTGCAACTTGTCTCTTTCATGGACTTATTACTCTGGAAGTTTTTATAAAAAGGTGGAAAAGGTTTCGTTTGTTGACAAAATTGTTCTTACTTGCACTACATTGTACCATAACAAGGTAAATATTGCATGATAAACATTTAGAAGATCACGGTCCACCACGTCAAGAGAAGACACTATGATCGTCAGACGCATTACGAAGGATCCTTTTAGATCTTCCTTCAAGTTGTAAACGGATTTTCAGTTATATGTACCGAACCGGACAATCAGACAACGTACCGTTGAAGCCGGATGATTCTCTCTACGTCCTGCGAAGAAACTTCTGATTTCACTTAGGAACCAAAAGAAAGGATATTGGGTGGGATGTGCAAAACTAGCGGACGATACTGCTCAGTAATTAGTCAAAGTTTAACATCTTCGTAAGCGATGATATTTGCCGTGAACGTCGATCGAGAGGAATAAACCCTATGATTCACGGTCCTGCCAGAAGACGTCGAAGCATGGTGGAGACAATGTGATGGTCTGGGGATGTTTTTCTGCGAACGGTCTTGGTCCAATTCATCGCATCGATGGACCATTTCATGTTCAATAACATTCTGAAAGATGTTATGCTACCTTATGCTGAAAGGAATATACCATTAAAATGGATATTCCAACAAAATAGCGATTCCAAGCATACTACCAAAGTGTTCAAACAGTGGTTTAATGATAACCAAATAATGGTAATGGACTGGCCGTCACAATCTCCGGATCTGAACCCCATCGAGAACTTGATCGGGAGATCGTTAATCAGCAAATTGTTCGTGAAGGTGTTCGGAATGAGGTTCAGTTGTTTGCCCAAATACAAAAGGCTTGGGTCGCAATTCCACAAAACATCATTGGCCACCTGATCGAGTCTATGCCTCGCAAATTCAAGACCGTAATTGAAAATAAAGGATTCGTCAGGAAATATGCAAAGCCAAAAGTGATTACTGTTTGTACAAACTACAAAACATTTTTATCCCTATTTACTTTCTTTAAACCTTCTATGTAGAGATTCATGAAAGGTTTTGACTGGCTTGCAAATGTTTTGTCCAATACTGTATATCGGATCGTCTTAGTTCTTTTTATCTGCTTAGTTGAAGACCTTGGGAAAACGATGTATCAAGCAAAAGACTCGCAATCACGCATCTGAGATAGTAAATTAAGTTGCGTATAACAGTTAACTGTGATACGTATACATCAGTTAGTAGGGTGGTCTTATTTTTATGTCCATCAAACTGCAGTGACGTATCAAACCCCTTAGAAGTGGAGACTTCCCTTTATGCAGGCTGAGACTACTTGTATGAGGTTCCCTTATTCACTACTCATGCCTACCATTAGACTCGCCACTGTACTATTAATCGTTTGTATCTCTTTCACCTTCTATTCTCCACCTGTCATCTGCTGCCAGCGTGTCAAACCGCCGTACACAAGAAGTGCCATGATAAGCTGCTTGGAACCTGCTCTGAATCTAGTTTTAATTCCGAAAGTACAATTGTGAGTAACACACACACACCGACGTGCCAACGTGACAGCCAGCTAACGGTGTTGCCGCCTTATTGTTGTTTTTCGTGTACTTCACAGTATTTAAGGGAAAGATTCAAAATAGACTTACCGCATCGCTTTAGAGTTTACACTTTTATGTCGCCGACATTTTGCGACCACTGCGGCTCGCTGCTGTACGGATTCTTCCGCCAAGGATTGAAATGCGAAGGTAAGTCCCGCTCTATCCTGTCCACCGTCGGCCGATTCTGATTGCTGCCGTCTGTCGTTCCGATTGGGCTGCGAAAGTGTTCCAACGATTCCCGGTAGATGGCACACTTTCGCTTTTAAATGAAACTGCGTGGGTGCGCTTGATCGTAGAAGCAAACATTCGCCCCGTTTCGCCGCATTCTCTCAGTATCATCAGCAACAGGTACGATTCTCTTGCTCGCTGTTCGCGTAGTTTACGATCGCACCGATATCGTTCCATCTGATTGCATAAGACCAAATTGTTGGGGGATAGTGGAAGGCGAAACTAGAGAGCATTCGCACATCGAAGCGTACCTGCGTGTGGCCGACTTTTGCAGCCAAATTAATCGTACGCTCAATTTCTCGCTCGCTCTCTCTCTCTCTCTCATTCTCTCTCTGTCTCCCATTACCTAGCTCTATTTATCTTACCTATCTCTCATGTAACACATTTGCCGAGATTTGATCACTTCCTCGAACGGACTCGTGTGCGCACGTACTCGGTTAACTCGGTTGACCGCTTGGGGCGCTGACTATCACAATCTAGCGAGTGGACGTAAATAACCGTCGGCATATTTTTAAACCACACTCTCCTGGTGAGCGGCACACCTCCGCCATTCCGCCCATTCCCAAGCCAACTTGGGAATTCTGGCCGCCAACATTCGCCAAAGGGGGAAGAAAAAAGCCCCCCCCCCCCCCCCCAGCAAAACTCGATAAACTTGGTATCGGGGGCTGTTTACTTGTCTGGTTTAAGTCTTATCTGCAAGGAAAGTCGTATAAAGTTCGAGTAATGTCTTGTTTGTCTGATTCCTTCCTTGGTTGCTCTGGGGTTCCCCAGAAGAGCATCCTTGCGTAGTGATTGTGTCTTTACTCAAAACGTTCTAAACTCTTTTTCTACTTGGAGTCTTTCCAATGGTCTCCTTCAATGTACTGATAAGTGTCGTGTTATTTCGTTCGGCAGATCCCGAATTTTTTGTTTTAATTATGTTCTATATGATGCGCGTATTTCTCGTGTTACGTGTGTTAAAGATCTAGGTGTGTGGCTTGATGAGGGACTCTCAATCAAGACACACATCGATTCCGTTATTAAAACAGTTAACACATCTCTTGGCCTGATTGTTAGACTTTCGTCCGAAATTAGAGACCCTCTCGGTTTGAAGGCCCTGTACTGCTGCTGGGTTCGTTCTACTCTGGACTACACCTCCGTAGTTTGGTCCCCTCTAGACTCGGTTGATTTGTCCAGGTTGGAGATTGTTCTGCGTAAATACACTCGAGTTGCTACCCGCCGTTTCCTTACCGGTTACTCTCCCTTCTTACTCTTCCTGCTGTCTTCTTCTCGGTCTTGATTCGTTCAGCATTCACACATTATCTCCAGCTTTATTGCAAATCCCGTCTCCCATTTGTTCGATTATATTATATTCGTCTCTAGCTTTCGTCTGTACCTTCGCGATTCCTCGTCACTTTCCCTTCCCTAAGCTATTCCTTCTTGCTGTCTCCCGCTACCTCTTTAGTTCTTAAGCCCTTTTTATATTTTTGTTAAGTCCATGAGGCAGGCAATAAATTAAAATATATTCGTCCTGATCCATCTAAAACGGAAACCGTATCGAAAATGTCTGCACCGGAAAATATTGCAAGGTAAAGATCCTATCTGGGTGCTATAAACTATTATGGATGGTTTATAAAGCAGATGAAACAATTGTGCGCTCTCTTCGCCAATCTTCTCAAGAAAGGTGGGCGATGGAATTGGAGCCCAGATTACCAGAAGTCGTTCGAAAATTTCCAATCAATTTTACTGTCGGATCTACTACCCACTCATTATGATGCGTTTAAAGAAATCATCGTTGCAGCAGATGCCTCACAGTATGCCATTGGAGCCGTAATAATGCATCGTTTTGCAAATGGAGAAATAAAGGCAATTGCATATGCTACACGTTCTTTAAGCAATGCGGAAACGAATTATGGACAAGTGGAGCAAGAAGCTTTGGATCTGGTGCATGGTGCCACGAAATTTCACAAGATGCTGTTTGGCCGTCACTTCATTCTTCAAACTGATCATCAGCCATTGCTTAAGGTGTTCGGATCGAAAACAGGGATCCCAATATACACTGGTAATAGGTTGCAACGATGGGCTAAATTTAAAAATGGTGCGAATTGTGGCATGTAATGTATCGAAAATGAAACTAAATTACAAATGTTAAGACGCTTGAGGAACATTAAATGGTTGGAACCTATTTGAGCTTAGCTGCATTATTATAATTGATTATTTGCTCATCATCAAAAACAATGTGATTTAACTCTGTAAAGCGTGTTTCTTTCACCTCTGCTATTAATGCTCGTAAAGTTAATATTGTACACGCGCCATCAACGTGATTCGGTTCGTTTTATGCGCTAAGATCATGAAAGGTCTAATCACTCGGACGCTCGTCACCTTAGCAAAGCTGAGGTGAGTAATCAACAGCTCGCTCAATTCCATTAATGTCGATTTTTAGTTTTTACGGCTTTTGGTAATGATGAGTTTGACGTCACTGGTTTCAACCAGCTCACGGGCAACAGATTGATTTGCTCACCAACCAAAAGCCCATGATTAAACATGATGAAACATGATGAAATAAATAAAATCGTTTTGCGTTTAGATGTTGTAAGATTTGCATTGTTCGAACTATGGTAAAACTTAAAATATTTCTCCGGCATGAACTTGGAAAGAGGCGCCCCGGTTATAGGGCTATACACCGCAACTCTAGATTATATGCAATTTTATAGCAACACCGCTTGGACGAGCGTGTCTCAATCACCGGCTATTCCTGTAAAGCGTTGCAAATCGAAATAAAATCATAAATGGAGCTTGTAAAGGCACTTCAAAACCTTTGACTTGATGTTCGGGGTCGGTTACTGTCAAGGTTCGTGTCCTGCCCGTACGAGCGATCGGTTTTATTGTATCATTTTCGATTCCTTTTTGCAAGCTTCGCTGGATCTCCTTCAAGGAGATGGTCTTATTCCTTGTCTTTTTTTATTCCTGCCATTTTTGCAATGATTGATAGCTGCACAGATGATTGCTAGGTTCAGTAATGATGCATCGTTTCCGAACTGGAGAAATAAAGGCAATTGCACATGCTACACGTTCTTTAGGCAAAGCAGAAACGAATTATGGACAAGTGGAGCAAGAAGCTTTGGATCTGGTGCATGGTGTCACGAAATTT
>KZ063624.1:0-36177 GCA_002091835.1 Anopheles maculatus
TTTGCCTGTTTAATCCGACCCATTGAAAGGTTTATCTAATGGAGCGAACAAATCAACCCATACGGTAGATACTCCGGGGAGCAAGACGCGCCAACACGGATGACGCGTGATATGCATACATGGGTTTGTAGTAGTGCATAATAACGTTTTTAACTTGGTAAACTATATACGGTTAGGTAGCAGGCGATCACTGTACCACCGCAACCACCACAGTAGTAGTACCACGGTGCGAACTAATTTGAATAAATTAATAAGAAATGTTTATGCAAAATCTCGATTCCAATGTCGGGAAGTTGTACGAGACCTATGTGAGCGCGCCACTGATAAAATGAAAGCAAACGCTCGGTCGGGGCTATTCGGTTAAACTGCTTCGGAGTAGTGACACCTTCACTACTGGCGGGTGGTCAAGTGTTTAGGGTTGGCTTAAATCTGCCGCGCTGCCTAGCAATAGAGTGGCGGGTACATTGTCACTGCAATATCTGTAGGTGCCCCGGGGCATCCTTCGCGTACACACACACACACAGTGGAGGAAGTGCACGCGAGAGTGCATATTCACGATATTGATTAGTTTTAATTGCACCACATGAGGGCCGCTTTAGTACGCGTAGCACAGGGACACTCTTCCCAGGTTTCAAGGCACCGACTCTACCACCTCCAGAAGTATGCGGCACTGAAGTTAAAGACGAGAGTAGCGCGCGCAAAAAAAAAAAGCAACAGCAAAATATTTATATCGAAGGAATAAAAAAGCCTACCTCCACACACACACACATTCTTACCCGGGTGCACCATTATAAAATCATTTAATTGAGCCATTTATATATTAATTATTCATTTTTATCGCACGGTACAGCTTCGCCGAGGCAACACACCGCAGCCTGCCACCGTATGTTTGTAGTGTGCACATTACTGCAAAAGATGCGGCCAGCAGATGCGGCACATTCTAGCGGTAGCGACATAGCGCTAATGACGAATTGAAAAGCTTGTCGCGCAGGGCCCCGACTGTCCCCAGAGGATTACAGTGCTTGTGTGTATGCTGCAGCTTTCGTAGTTTTATTTGTTTTTTTTTTCGTTGCGCTTTATCGCCGCGCACTCCCTTCTTAATGAATGATCTTTCGGAGATCGTTTGCTGGAATTGCGGCACTCGCGCGGGTACTCTTCCCACGACGATGGAGGACCCGCTGTATGACCACTTTTCAAAACCCCAATCGCTTAAGCTAAAGTACACATGTAGTACATGCGATAACTGAACCCCCGAAGGGGTTGTCTCTTCCCAAGCGTTTTCTCACCAGATGGCGCTCGGCCGGCGGATTTCTCATTCACAATATTTCGACATTCGCTAAACACGCCGTTCTGTAGATGCCCCTTTAAACAGTACATTGAGGCATTGATGGCTGGGGAGGGGGGAGGGGGGATTAAAATGCATAAAACTTTATATCAACCTGCACGGAAAACGGTAGACCCCATTTTCCTTCCCTCCCGATGCACTCTTGTAACTATCTCGAGCTCAAGTCTGGTCTGGAGACCGCTTGTCAGCGAAGTACAACCCGAGCGATATCGTAAAAATAAACAAGCGGCAGCAGCAGCCGCAATCGGCCGGTTACGGTTCGCATCCGTCCCAGTTGGTGGCGTGACCGTTCCTACCATCCTCCCTTCCCCTCCCCAATGACACGCCCGATTTCTGCGCGACAGTGGTAACAATTTTTCAATAAATTTTATTGAAGCGATAATGGCCGCAAGTCATGATTTCTGAAAAGGAAGCAGACTACATTGATAGATGGTGTGCTGTGCCCGGTTTTGTGTGTGTGTACGGCCCGCGCACCGCGTTGTGTGTTGCGTTCCAAAGTGTAGCAAAACAAACGGCGTTCGTCTCCAGCTGTCGCCAAATGGCACGGAACGTAGAACAGGTCTCGGCTAGTGTGTTTTTGCGTACTTCAATGTCTTACACCACGACGGACTGTGGCCCTTTTTTTTGTGCTGCTCATTATATTCGCACGTCGTCAGATATTAACAATGTTCTGACATTTCCGAGTGTCCCGAGATCCCTTTTTCCCCTTTGCTCCTCCCTCTCCCTTCTCGGTTATCGTTTCCCAGGAGTGGGCCAACAGCATCACTGCTGTTGTGTACATCGTTCTTATGCCTTGTCTGTGTTTTGTACAACGATGCTGGCCCGCTAATGAGCCGTATGGATTGAACTTCCGTTTCTTGTTTTTTTTATGTATGTTTTTTAAAAATATTTCGTTCGATCTTATTCTGTCTGATGCTGTCTGTATCTGTCCCGAGTCCACGAGCCAGGCCACAACCCACGGGCTGGAATGACCGTTCTTTATTTGCTCACTCACCAACCAACAAAAACAGACGTCAGGGAAGGCGAAGCTTGCAAGCAAAGGAATCGAAAACGGAATCATTACAAATGTAGTTTATTCTCTTATTTAAAGAAAACGCGTCGAAAAAGGGATACATAATTTGTCGTTCCCTGTTTGTCAGCAGAACATTCATTACCGATTTCATCTTCTATTAGCATTTTCACTTTTCGTCACATTTTAATTTGTGATTTTTTCCTTCCTTTAAAGCTATTCACAAACAAAAAACCATCCGTCACAACTCCTTTTTGCACCTGATCGTATTCTTCAAATCCTTGCGAGACCCAAGCATGCGATCTTCGGCAAGCATTAAATTAAGATATCCATCTGTGCGCGCGGTCAGTTTCGGCAGCCCATAAACTATAAAAAAAAAGTACGTCGACCGCCTGAAGCGCATCCTATCGGCCGCTCACCTATACGGGGCAAGATTTATGAACGAGGCCAAAAGCCAAGCGCAAAAACCTCCAGAAGGAACGCCGCGTCCTGCGAGAGAGCGGTGCGATCGTTTCTTATAAACTCCACACACCTGCACCAACCCGTTACGGGAGGGACTTGTTTCTTCTAATAAATCTGTTAAATACCCTCGTGTGTCCGATATGATATCGTGTGCTTTGTCCCCCGGACCCCGAGCAAACGCTACATATCTCGCTACGGCTGTACGGAACGAGACGCCATCAGCTCATATCTGATCCCATCTTCGGTCGCGCGAGGTCTCGAGAAAACATAAGATGAACGCCTCACTTTGCACCGGCTGATCGATCTTTGTGTGCGGCTAATAAATTTTTAAACCTCAACCTCGATCCGTCTCTAATCCTGGACCTGCGATCTTCAAGGAATGAGGGAACCGCTTGGCGGGATGAAACCCACCACCTCGTCACGGTGTGTGCGGCCCGTTTGCTTAGCAAACTGAATATTAAAATCCAACACATTAGCAGATAGGTTTTTTGCGCACAGGGCGTGATGAATTGTGTACCTTTGATGTCAAACAGTTTTAATTAAAAAACACATAATTTCTTCAATCAAGCAAACGCACACCTGTGAAGGTCGTCGAATATCTGGTTAGGGGTTTTTTGTTGCGGTTAAAAAGTACCTGAAATCGGACTTTCATCCCGAACTCTAGCACACACACACACAAGAAGCGCGCGCTGACCCATTCCGTTGTCGGTATGTAAATTATGGGCATCATTTTTGTGATTTATGACCGTGCGCGATAAAACCGGCCAAGGAATCTGACCGAGATATAGGTGCCTTTTACTGCGTTCCTAAAGCGATTGGAATATTTATGCAAAAATGTTTACGCGAAATGTTTGTGTTCTAGGACGACCGAGCAGAAGGATCATCTGTCTGCTCAACAAGCTCAATGCAGTAGCGTCCGTAGTCGATCCGAGATGGTCCAAAGCGTAGAAGTTCATCAACAATACCCCGCCATTCATCTGTGTTCGACTTTGCGAGTTTCGCTTAACTATGGATTTACGTTAGAGATAGGTTTATTGCACTAAATGTTTGTGTTCTAGGACGACCGAGCAGAAGGATCATCTGTCTGCTCAACAAGCTCAATGCAGTAGCGTCCGTAGTCGATCCGAGATGGTCCAAAGCGTAGAAGTTCATCAACAATACCCCGCCATTCATCTGTGTTCGACTTTGCGAGTTTCGCTTAACTATGGATTTACGTTAGAGATAGGTTTATTGCACTGGGCTCAAATAAAGGTCCGTCGGGGGTCATTCCGTCCAGCACGCATCGTTATAAACCGCGAAATATATGGCGTACCCGATTAGATCTATGTTAGCGGCAGCGCACCGTCCTCCTATATGATCGACCCTGAACACAAAGCGAGCTTCAACTCCCCGTAGGGGTGGGGGATTACATTTTCCGTGAACTGCTGTGCGTTTCGGTTTCGCAATATTTATGTGTGCATTTGCATGATAAGAAGTCTGTCGTCTTTTCATCGATTCGGACAAAATTAATGCTTTGGCAGCGACAAAACAGCTTCAAACAAACGGGGCCCACAACTGAATACGAAAGACTACGAACGGGCAGCAAGCGACGAACCTTGGCGTAGGGATAAATTTCTGTGTGTGTGTGTGTGTCTTTCAAATTGTGCATCCCGCAGTCCATTCCCAGCAAACAACACATCCATTAGTGGCCAGTCGAAAATTGCCAATTACGCGTGTCGGGGATGCAAAGTGTCAAAATATGACAAAACCTCTTACCTGCGTGTGAACTTACCTGTTCCGATCGCAACCGTTTGATGAAGTTTTGCAGTGCCCGGCTGTAAAGGGAACAACAAATCAAAGAAAAGGAAGAACAATTTACTCTCTCCCGAGTACTTTTTGGGGGTCTTTCTTACCGCGTGCGTTGTGTAAGGATGCCCGTGTGCGCCACAAAGCGTCGCAGCGTTGTAAGAAGGTGTAAAAAGGCATTAAAAACGCTGCGTTTTTTAAGAGAAGAAAAAAGAGCCGTAACCCTTTTGGGTTGATGTGTTTTGTTCGCTCTTTTCTTGCTTTGCCAGTGGTGCTTTTAGCAAGTTTTTTTTTGCTTCCTTTCGGTACAAACAAAACGAAAAAAGAACAACAACACAGAACGCAACCCTTGCATTCACGTTTTAGCCTCAGTAAAGGTTTCGTTCTTTACGCTTTGTAGGCATTGCAACGCGCATAGTTTGCACTCATAAAAATGCACTCATTTCAAAGAAGTATTTGCCGGTGTAATGTGTGTTCTCACGAACTTTGGTTGGCTCTCGATGCTTTCGCTTCCTCTGGGGTTGTTTGTGCGCACGAAAGTACACACTGGATTTTTGGGAGTTTTTTATTGTAACCAACCTACAACGGCGTCCTGGTTTTTTTTTCCTGACGAAGCTTCCTTCTTCTTTAAGTGTTGATGTTTACATGCTTATCGTTAGCTACAAAAAAGGGAGAAAGCCTGTTGCAAAAGTATGAAGCGAAACAATTCTCCAGGACATTTAAATGTTACGCTTAAAACGATAATGCAACACCAATCGGCAGCAAGACAAGTTGGGGTTTTGATTATGATGAATGTAAGACAACATAATTCGCATGCAGGCAAATAATTGCGTGTGTGAATGTGTTTGCACATAGTTGCATTCCACCCCGAGTTTACCGGCCCCCCCGGGGGGGGGGGGGGGGGGGGGGGACCATTGGTAGGGGAAGCAAGAAAAGGGATTAGGAAGACGAGAGGAGACCCAGGAATAGTGATGAGAAAAGGGCGCGCTTGAGGTGAATTATGGACGGCGGGGGTGTGTGTGTGACACACACACACATGCTCGCGTCTCCTAATGCAGATCGAGCGAGACAACCGTTTTCGTTGCGGCGCGGCGATTCATTGTAACGACGCTTCTACCCGTGGTACCCATCTGCCGATCAACCGCCCTGCGGGCACAATACCGGGCCCACTGTTTATGAAAGTGTTTATGCGCGCGCGCGCGTTGCGAAACGATCGGTCGGGGTTTCCCTTAGATAACGCTTTTGCGGGATAATCGATGACCGATGTAGAAGCGTAACGCGGGTGTTTAGAACGCCACACGCGCACGCTCGATCCCGGTACGGTGAACAATGCACTACATCACATTATGTAAAAAAGGTTCGTTCTGCTTTCCATTTGCCCGTTGTTGCACACATAAACCGGCTGAAATGGCACTTGTCCACGGTGTCCGCAAAATGTTTCGCCCTCGGGGTGACGTCGCATCGCAATATAGTTCGGCTCACGCCACAGCGCCCTGTCTTGGGTCGTCTGGAACCACATTAAATGGGGTGTAAATTTATCGTCCGGTGACTACTTCATTGCGGCTGCACTGCTGGAGATAGCGCGGATACAAAAAGTTGTGTTTTTACTGACGAGGATCTTCTCTTGAAGAAGTTGTCCCTAGGGGCGTGTTTGTTGGAGTGTAACGGGATGCGATGCTTGATTTGAAGGTGATACTTGCACCGTTAAGCTCTAAATTCTTGAGGCCAGAATATCAGATTCACATGATTAGTGATATTCAAAAATGATTCTTCTTTTTGGTTTAATATCTGCCAGACCATAACGACGAAACTTCCGATTTATTGTGGTCTTTTACTGTGCGGTATCAAGTTAAATAATTTTACTCTTTTGCTTCAGTGGCGCCCTCTACCGGAATCGCACAGTACTGTCATAATACCCAAGGATTATATTCTTTAATTATATTAATTAAGAAAATAATTTCTCGGTGCGTATTTTGTGAGTTTTTAATATTATATTCCTCGCCAGACGTGACTCACCCGGTGTGGTCTTATTTACGATTATTTTTACAACATTCTGTAAAACATGTGTTCCCCGCAAAGCGTTGAAAAGCCACCGAACGCATACATCGTAATCATCACTTCATCGCGAAACTCCAGCAAACGAGTGACGAACATTACGACATGTACATCAGCGTGGCACGAACTTTGTTTTCACCCAAAAAATAAAGCGAGTGTATGCTCACAACGGATGAAAGAAAATAAAGCTTCATTCATATGATTAGCCAAGCGTCGTCCTGATGGTGCCCGCTCTGGCACACTTAATGGAAACTCGAGGGAATCGGTCGTAAAAATCTGTAGCTAGTAACTTCGATGCGTTTATGGCATGACCCGGCCGTGCGCACACAACTTTCAAGTGCATAAAATCGTTTCCTTCTCTTCCCCGTTCTTGTTTTTTTGTTTTTGGTCCGTTCCCTTACGCCGCTGGAACCAATCTGCGAACGAATGCAGGACAATCCCATATTTTATGCTGTAATTTGCAATTTAACTCCATTTACCTTGGGTACACGCAAACTAAGCGAAAAAAAAACCCCGGCGATGATGGGCGCTCCCTCTGTTCGTGGTCCGTTTTTACGGTTTTGTGATGAGTTTCGCGCTGCGGCGTGCCTCCAAGATGCGCGCTACCGTACCATGATGGTCAGGTTGCCTCTTCTACTGTTTGCACTACGTTTATTTGATTTCACGCAGACGAGTAGCAGGTCCCGCACGCCGACAAAACAACACTCGCAGCATCGGCGGCGCATTCGCGTTACGGTTGTGCTAGTAAAATTTTATAAGTCCATTTTTAACCCCGTTTTCATTAGCCGCCGCGCTTCGGGAGTGGAGGTGCTGGAGGATGGTTTTAAAGTAAGACTTGGACATGGCGAGCGCACACACGCTACAAAGATGTTCCATAATGTAATGATCATCATAATCATAAAAACACATTTCACAGTTCACTAGATGTGTGTTGCCAGAGGTGGAGTACGCGTACTTTGGAGCCTTGTTCTACAGCACCGGGAAGGAGATGATGAGATGATCCTCTCGGGAGCCAGGCTTCAGACACGTCGTTTTTTATTCCCCGTTCTACGGTAAAGACAAAATAAAACGGGAACACGCAGCAGCAGCTTATAACGGCCTTCCTTTAGCGTCCCGATGCTCGATGGATTGGGCCGGAAATTCTTCCCGCAAGGCGCAGCGGTGGTGATGAATAAGTGCGCATTTTATTGTGTCAATCATTCGCCAACCAGTACGCAGTAAAGCATCAATCATTGCAAATCGTTTCCGCTGCGCATCGTTGGTGCAATTTGTGGTGCAAGGTAGGAAGCTAAAACCCACCCCCCCGTTCGGAGGAGCACAAATTCGTTTGAATAATCCGGCTGGCGAACTTCACGCGTCCTTCACTCGCCCGAGATGATGCGCCCTCTGGTGTTGGCTAGCGTGAAGCTGTCGCTTTACTAACGGAACTGTCAAAATACGCACAACCGCATCTCTGCCGCGTGCTGTTGTTTCTTGTGCACCGTAATTAATACCTCTCACATGGTCATATGCTGTAGCTGTAGCTGTCCCTGCGGGACGCTACGGGATAACGCGAGTAGTGTTTGTCTGCCTGCTAGCCGTGTATGGATATTTAGTGAACTAATCTCACCCTGAGCGATCCCTCTTATCCCGGTCGCTCCTTTGCAACAGGTGGTCTGCCTGGGGCGGTAGAGTCTTTCCCCTCCTCCCCCCGGATGGTGGGCTTCCCAGGGAACGAGGCGTGGCGGAGGATGTGGAACAAAGAGCAACCGAGAAGGATCAATTTGTTCGCGGGCCTGCGTTCCGCACGCACGCCGCAAGAGTAGAAATTAATATAATCATAAATTATGCACGGCTTGATGGGGCGTAGGAACGAACACAGGCGGTGATCAACGGCGATACGCTTCCGTCCCGATCGGAGAGTAGGAGACTATTCTTATTGCGTGCACCAAAAGAGCTGTGTGCGGAGGCTGTGCTAAAATTACACCTTCCGAGGGCGAAAGTGCATCAGACGCACACAGCCACACACACTAACTTCAGCGTGTTCATTGCAGTTAAGATAACAACCGGACTGAACGCTGTTAAAGACAATGTAGCTCAGCAATACTACAACGCCGCGTGTGGTAGCCAGGGCGCGCACAAGGATCCGTGCGTCCAACGATCGCATGATCGTTCCATGATTAATGCTACTCCGGTCGAGCAGCTGAACTTACCGAGAGAGAGAGAGCGAGCTCTCCGAGAGTTGCGTTTCCGGTATCCTAGAGACAACAACTGGTGCGCGCGCGTATCAACATTGTCGGACTGTGACCTCTTTTCGGTGTGCGCACCACCATGTTCTCGGTTATTCGATCCGAAGTCCAAAATATGTCCTAACGGAATCGAGCGGATGAATGTTTTACTCTTCCTCACTTATAAAGCCTATTGGTGCAATTTGTCGGGCCGGCTAGGTTTCTGCGTGTAGCGTGTCGTGTTTGGAGCCGCCTCTACGTACAACCTCACCAAACGCATCGCATCATGCGCCACTAGTGGACGAATGAAGTGAATTAATAAAATCATTTGAAAACCCATTACCGCTGCTGACAGCGGTGGAAATTACATTGCGCAGACACATTCTCTGTTGCGTCTCGCGAAATCTTCCCAGATGAGATTCGTATGACACATACCCAGAGCCCTTAGTAACTGCGTCCGCAAGATGACCGTGTTTGCAGTGGGGATGCAGTGGGGTGCAAATAATCCCATGACGACGCAATCCCCGTTCGCTAGTCTATCGCGAGTTCCTTGCTCCTTCTCTTCCCGGTACACCTACCCAACGCGATAGATGCAACAATATTTTAGCCATTTTTAATGAAGATAAGCCTCGTATAATCTGTGCTATAAAAATGAAAAATATCTACATTGCACCTTCGTGCGTGTGACTGTGCCGGGCGAAGGCGCATCGAGGGTAAAGCATTCACTTGTTGCAACACCATTATTACTGTGCATATGCATAGGTGCATTTGCGAAACTCTGCACCACCATCCGGACGATACGTCCTCCGCTGGGATCGCTCGCACCGTAATAGATCCCTTTGCCCAAACAAAACACCCAACGATCGTATGGAAATTCCTTCTAAACGCACTGCATGCGCGTTCTCTTAGTTCCAGCTCGAACAGATTACAGTTAGAAGACCGACACAAATGTACACCTTGTGGCTCCGCTGGGAAGCTATCTTGTGTATATGACCGGTTTACTAAATTTCCCGTAACGTTCCTGGGCAAAGTGTTGGAAATTTTAGTGTCAAACACACCAGTGACAATGTGCTTCCGTCTCTCGGGATCACGGGATGTGATGGTGCAAGTTGCTTAGCGTATATTACCAAGGGATGAGATCATTGATCCAGAGCATGAGATCATCGCTTTCCGATGATGTTCGCACGGGATGTTTAATTTGTTTTTTATGTGTTTCGATATCTGCATCACCAGCAGGTGAATTTTACTACTCCTGCTTAACGATCATTCTATTTGCCTGGTGTATTTTCTAATGAGGGAGGCGCATATTTTGTGTCATCGAAATTAATTCTACAATTCTCCATTCTATTTCTTCCTGCACACACACACAGGGTGCTGAACGGAAGACACGCGACGAGGAACGACGAGCAGCGAAACGCAAAATGACTGCAACTGGAAGGAAAAAGTTGGACGAACTGTACCACCCAGTCGTGGATCGATCGGAGTTTTACGGTATGAGTGACCTGTTGAAACCGCCAGTCCTTTTCTCACCCTCGGAGGACATCGATAAGGTAAGCAAACACTCGGGGGACATCCTAATCGCGTTCGAACGTTTATTAATGACAACAATCTCTTACAGCTAACATCTATGGATATGCAGTTCTACGGACACGATGCAGACTCTCTGTCCGGCACGTCCGACAACGTCAAATCGCCGTTCCTGCTGCACGCCAACAAACCGGCCACACCAACGCTGAAGTTCCACAATCACTTCCCACCGGACGTACCGACGTGAGTACAGTGAAAAAGTCGGCTAGAACTTCCAGTTTCCGTTTCTATCCGAGATGTGGAGCACACCCGCACAGTGCTCCTGGTGGACACCTTCTTGTCTCGGAGACGCAACATTATGAACTATTAACTATCTTGATTTGTTTGTCTATTTTCTCTTTACACCATTCCCATCCCACAGTGACAAGAAGGATCCGAGCATCATCATGGACGGTTCGCTGGTGGCAAACTCGATGGTTGACTTTACGCCCCAGATCAAACGCCAGAGAATGACACCTCCGCTCAGTGAGCGGGTCATGTTGTACGTGCGCCAGGACAATGAGGACGTTTACACGCCACTGCACGTCGTCCCGCCGAGTACGGTCGGGTTGCTTAATGCGGTAAGTTCGTTTGATTTGTTTTGCTGTCCGGTCGAGATTGCTGAAAACTGGAAACTAAAGAATGTTTTAATGCGGCACTAGAAAAACAAAACCATATGTGAAACAAAACATAAGAGAAAGCTTCCAATCTGATGTCAACCATCAAGCATATAAACATAATGTGCGTAAAAATTTTTAATGCAATGTTTTGTTACTGTTGTTTTGTTTTTTTCTTTCCCTCTCTCTCTCCACCATTATTACTGTGCATATGCATAGGTGCATTTGCGAAACTCTGCACCACCATCCGGACGATACGTCCTCCGCTGGGATCGCTCGCACCGTAATAGATCCCTTTGCCCAAACAAAACACCCAACGATCGTATGGAAATTCCTTCTAAACGCACTGCATGCGCGTTCTCTTAGTTCCAGCTCGAACAGATTACAGTTAGAAGACCGACACAAATGTACACCTTGTTGCTCCGCTGGGAAGCTATCTTGTGTATGTGACCGGTTTACTAAATTTCCCGTAACGTTCCCGGGCAAAGTGTTGGAAATTTTAGTGTCAAACACACCAGTGACAATGTGCTTCCGTCTCTCGGGATCACGGGATGTGATGGTGCAAGTTGCTTAGCGTATATTACCAAGGGATGAGATCATTGATCCAGAGCATGAGATCATCGCTTTCCGATGATGTTCGCACGGGATGTTTAATTTGTTTTTTATGTGTTTCGATATCTGCATCACCAGCAGGTGAATTTTACTACTCCTGCTTAACGATCATTCTATTTGCCTGGTGTATTTTCTAATGAGGGAGGCGCATATTTTGTGTCATCGAAATTAATTCTACTATTCTCCATTCTGTTTCTTCCCGCACACACACACAGGGTGCTGAACGGAAGACACGCGACGAGGAACGACGAGCAGCGAAGCGCAAAATGACTGCAACTGGAAGGAAAAAGTTGGACGAACTGTATCACCCAGTCGTGGATCGATCGGAGTTTTACGGTATGAGTGACCTGTTGAAACCGCCTGTCCTTTTCTCACCCTCGGAGGACATCGATAAGGTAAGCAAACACTCGGGGGACATCCTAATCGCGTTCGAACGTTTATACATAAAAAACAAATTAAACATCCCGTGCGAACATCTATGGATATGCAGTTCTACGGACACGATGCAGACTCTCTGTCCGGCACGTCCGACAACGTCAAATCGCCGTTCCTGCTGCACGCCAACAAACCGGCCACACCAACGCTGAAGTTCCACAATCACTTCCCACCGGACGTACCGACGTGAGTACAGTGAAAAAGTCGGCTAGAACTTCCAGTTTCCGTTTCTATCCGAGATGTGGAGCACACCCGCACAGTGCTCCTGGTGGACACCTTCTTGTCTCGGAGACGCAACATTATGAACTATTAACTATCTTGATTTGTTTGTCTATTTTCTCTTTACACCATTCCCATCCCACAGTGACAAGAAGGATCCGAGCATCATCATGGACGGTTCGCTGGTGGCAAACTCGATGGTTGACTTTACGCCCCAGATCAAACGCCAGAGAATGACGCCTCCGCTCAGTGAGCGGGTCATGTTGTACGTGCGCCAGGACAATGAGGACGTGTACACGCCACTGCACGTCGTCCCGCCGAGTACGGTCGGGTTGCTTAATGCGGTAAGTTCGTTTGATTTGTTTTGCTGTCCGGTCGAGATTGCTGAAAACTGGAAACTAAAGAATGTTTTAATGCGGCACTAGAAAAACAAAACCATATGTGAAACAAAACATAAGAGAAAGCTTCCAATCTGATGTCAACCATCAAGCATATAAACATAATGTGCGTAAAAATTTTTAATGCAATGTTTTGTTACTGTTGTTTTGTTTTTTTCTTTCCCTCTCTCTCTCTTCACTTTATTTTGCCTTTATAACCTCCACACCAACAATTCCAAATTCAAAGGATCACACCAAACAGATCCAAAGATGACAGCTGTCATCGATGTTTAGTGGATGCGAAAAGCCAGACCAATCAACTGTCTTAGTTGATCCACCTGACATCGGACAATGTATGACAGCTGTCATTCGGTAAGAAAATAAAGATGCCTTCTTGTTTTCTTACCAAAATCGGAAGGATAAACCTCTTAAGGTGGTACACACAAACCAAACAAAAAAAACCCCCCTACACATTTGCGCCAATAACCAATACTTGTATGTGTGTTTGTGTGTATGTGTATGTGTCGATAACGGGATTAATCTCAGCACACCCCTCCCTTTAACGAACTATTATTACTCTTTGTTTGCCGTGGACTAGCTCTGCTGTGCACCACTAAGACGCAGGTGTTGGCAGTTTTTTGCACTCTAACCTATCATGGTTTCGCTATCGTCTGTTGGTTGGCCGTTGCAAATACACTTTTTGCATACGTTACATGTTGCTAACTGTTCCGTTTGTTTGTTTGTTTGTTATGTCCAGTTTATCCTCTTCCTTACGCTTTTCCCATCCCGCTCATGCACAGTAAGCTGGTGTACGATTTTGCAGAGGATCAGCAGATCGTACACAGGCTAGCTAGAAGAAAACCAGCCCAATAAAGCATTCCCCAACTAACTTCCTGCCTGATGCTGCCACCTAATGCCAACGGAGTTAAGGTGTTAAACGATAAGCAATAAGATTATAGTAATGAGTTTATAGCCACCGGAGAAGTAGGGACAGTGACGTTACTACCCTATCTGCCGGTGGTTATAGATGGTGTGTTCCCTTTGCTATGTTGCTAACAAAATCACACTTTGCGTCAGCTGAGCACCCACAAAACCTTACGACTCACTCACAATTCAATGACAAAGTCTATGAAGGACACAGGAAAAAGAGAAGCGCTGTTCGAATCCTTCACAGAGTTTGATTCAATATAGTCCCACACATTGCAGCATGCTATCATCTCTCACACTATCTTGTCTCAGCGCGAAGCAAAGCTGTCCGTTCCCTCGATATTGCTCACAAAAATAGGAAATTTCATTTCAACAACGTACTCCAAGCGACAGGAACGAATATTGTTTATTGGCACAATTTGTTAGATGGTTATATTCTTCCCGAGAAACTGAATCTGAAGAGACAAAAAGGCACCAAAAAACGGTCTTTGAAAGGAATGTGAAACGTTGGCAAACATTCTTTCGTTTTGTTTTGCAATGTTACTGTTTGCGCCGTTGTTGCCGGTTGTTGTTTGTTTTTGTTTTATTTTGTCACACCAAAAACCACTTTCTATCTTCTTCTCCTTTTTGCATTTGCAGATTGAAAATAAATTCAAAATTTCCTCGTCGAGAATTAACACTATTTATCGCAAAAATAAGAAAGGGTAAGTTTTGAGTTTCCTTCCTGATTTTGCTATCATTCTTCTACCTATATCTTCCTATGTTTTGTTTTTTTGTTATTTTATTATCTTACTTTTGTGTTGTTCTTGTTGTGATTTGATTAGATTTGTTCTTGTTACAATATTCCTTTTTTTATGTTTCGTATGTAGTTTTATATTTTGTTTTCTCTTTTCTCTTTTTCTGATACACTCCAACGTTAATGATGGACTTGTTTTTGTACTCTTTTGTTTTCTTTATTAAAATTTGGCGGCTTGCAAACTGTTTACACTTAACTCAAGAAACCAGCTTCAAATGTTAACAGTTCTATGTGTTTTACTTAACTAATCCGCTAAAATAAAGCGTGTATACTAATCTATTAATAGTATCCGTAGTATGTTTACTAACACCAATCGCTATTACTATTAACACAAGCGCTCTTTCACAACAGCATACACATCTCAGTAAATGATATGATATATGTGACGTGTGACATGTACTCGACATGAGTCTTAGACAAACTTAGTATTCTATCTCTCTCTCTTTTTCTTCACTGTTAGTGCACGTGTAGACACTTAACCGTCTTTCCATTCCCAAACGTTTAATCTCATTCCCTTAATGCTTCTTTGTAGAATTACGGCGAGAATTGATGACGACATGATCAGACACTACTGCAACGAGGACATCTTCATCCTGGAAGTGCAACGGTACGAGGAGGACCTGTACGACATCACGTTAACGGAGCTGCCAACGCACTAAGAAACCGCTTGGTGTAGTGTCCGTCCTCTACCACCGTCCCGGCGTCCGCAGTGCCATACGATAATTGTGCGCCGCCATGCTACAGTGAGAAAAGAACATGATGCACACATCTTGCCATCGCCGCAGCCTCGAGAAGCTGCATTTGCCGCCAACGTGCCAAACCAGCGCCAAACGAGGAGCTAAGGACGCGTACTACTACTGGTGTACGGATTTTCTCACCGCGCACTACAAACACACACATTTAGATAGGAGAAGGTGTGTGTGTGTGTAGATCGACGAGCGGTGAGAAACAGCGACAGAGTGGGTTTTAAGTATTTCCAGTAAGGAGAATATGAAAATTGAATTGAAGTTAGAGTGTAGTAGCATCAAGCAGCAAACATTTAATGTAGTTGATAAGTGTTTTTTTACGTAGTGTAGCTTTTAAATCGTGTTTTTTATGAGATTATGATAAGCGTAAAAGCGAAAACAAGTGAAGACAAAACGTGTGCCTTAGACAATCACGAGAACGCTCCCTTCCGGAGAATAATAGAGGCACTGAGTGGCAAGCGAAACAACAGCACACAACACTGTACATAGATGCTGAGACCGAGCAGCAGCAGGAGCAGCAAACTGCTTGTGAGTAGTAGCTTGACAAAAAAAGAGAGCTCTCGGCTCCCTCGGTTGCGAAGTTAGTGTAGCGAATTTAAGTAAGCGTATCAATGTTTAAACAAACATTATTATTTATTTCGAAACCTAGCGCGTACACACTTACATTATTAATTTCTCAACGCGGTGTTTTTTTTCATTGGGGCCACAATACTTGAGATTTCACCATTCCCAATTTGTTTGAAACGATTTTGTCTAGTTTCGCTTTATTTGCCTTCACAAAAATGCATTTAAATGGAATTAGAAATAGCAAAACCCGACTCGCGCACTCCACATTCTCGTACAGGCCATGCGTATAATAAGATCTCAACGAAAAAAACAAAAGATGGATTGAAAATCGAACGGAAATGTGTGGATTTGTGGATTTACTAGAAAAACAGGAGATGAATATTGCTCAAATGAAGTGTACTTAAACCGCCAGCATATGCTTTGTTTTCACCCCCTCCGTAACAATGCCATAACTTTAGAAAGATTTAGTACACAAAATACTTACAAAAGACAGAAGAAACGACAACACAACAAGATTCATTGAGAGTGCCCATTCAATATATAGCTTATAGAGATGGAAATAATGATTATACTGTTTAACTATAAATATATTTGCCCACCCTTTTGAGAGAGAGAGAGAGAGAGAGAGAGAGAGAGAGAGAAGAAGAAGAAGAAGAAATAAAAGCTAGGGAGGACAAAAGCGGTATTACCGCAAGGAGAGCATGCAATATTAACAAATAGAGACAACTGTTAGTGTGCAGAGTGGTTGAGTGAAACACTTCACTCTTCACACTCTGCTTAGGATAAGGACTTTCCATTTTTCTTACGCTCATCGTTACACATTCAAACACACACGCACATATCCATGACAGTATTTTGTATTAGCAACATCTCTCGTTATCGCGCTCTGAAGTATATTGAATATTTTAGCACAATAATTCCGTCCGGCAGGCAGGCAGGCAGACAGGCAGACCCATTCCACACACGAATTGTACTTATTAACTTCCTTTTTGTTTTCTTTCTTTTATCAAACTGCCATATTTGTTGTGGATAGATACAAAACTAGCGTGTAAGATAATGGTTCGATAATGGAGGAAGACACATAAGAAGATAAGCTGATTACTGGATGCTCCTTCTTTCCACACAAAACTTAGTGCCGTAACAACGTGTAATACGCAGTTTGATTGATTGATAACGCTACTGACGCGTGTCGAACGTTTTCCCCGTTCGGAAGCGAGCAGAGCTACAACATTATACTACGACACACGACATTTATTATCTGTAATTGTTAAGTACCTGAGGCGCACGCCGCTCGGACCGTCACGAAAATAATTGCTGTTGATGTTGTTCTCAAGTGTGTGTGCCAAGTCGATGTACAATGATGGTCACGGTTCCCAACTTCAAGGGAGATTTTTCGGAACCTTTTGATTGTTTATTAATTAATTGTTTTGTTTTTCTGTTTATCGCACTTTCTCATGTTTTTAAATACGGCAAACTCCTGAAAGGAAAATTGTAACAAGAAAAAAAAACAAACGAAAGCACACACGCAAAAACATGTGATATTTAAAACGAAAAAACAAAAAACAAACATACAGAAATTCAAAAAGCTTGTACTTAAAAACAATGCGTGTGTGTTGCTGCTACTTTTGAGCGGATTTCGATCAAGTCCGCGTTTATTATTGCTTAAATTCTGTTTTTGAGAGATGCGCGGGGGAACATTTGCTATACTTTTACGTTAATCGATCGAGTTGCCATAACTGCTTAAGCAAAAGAAAACGAAAAAATGGTGTGTGGAGCAAAGAAAGGAGAGAGGATTGTTTTTTGCATTTTATTTTATTATAGATGAATGAGTGAGAATTAATGTGTGTGTGTGTATGCATTTTATCCATTTTATTAATTGTAATTTACATGTAACACGCTGTGGTATTCTCCCAGAGTGGCCAAACAAAATGTGAATGAGAATGTGAGCGCAGAGCAAAAGGATAGTATTCAATAATATTGATATAACGATCGGAAGGATCCTTAATACTTATTAGTCATTAAGCAACAAAACAAAATAAGGAAAGCCAAGCATTGACCGACGACAAAAGTGTCCAGACAAAACTGATAAGAGACAGACAGTGTTAGTGGAAAAAGAGAGCATCTATCGGAAAAATAGCACAAAATGTGGCACGCAGTTAAGCAGTTAGAAGTAAAAAAACGGTGCGACTCGGAAGGACGCACTTTTAGCCTGTAGGGAAGTACCCTTATTTTGTAGCTCTTAGTAGTAGACCGTACTTGTATTAGTACACAGAGAAAAACAAACACAAGGAAGGTGCAACAACAGTTGCTGTGTAGGCTTCCGGTTAAAAATGCAATATTAATTTTACATTGACATTAGTTTCTTTTTGCCTCCCCCAATTTGTTACGCCTTAGGAGCGTCACGTAGCGGTTAAGTAGCCTTAGTAGCTTTTAGTAGAAGACTTAGTGTTTCTTTGCGTTTTTTCTTTCTTTTCATGGTTTAAACTTCTTAAGCCGCCATACAAGATACAGCTCAAACTTGTAATAGAACATTAAGAAAAGATTTCAAAATGGCGATTTGTTTAAGGATTTAAAACCGATAATGCTACGGTGTGTGATGAAGAGCTAGACTTAGTAGTAGTTTCCAAACTACTAGTCTGCAATCTGCACTCCACTTTTGTTGTAGCATTTGCCTTTTTATTTGCCCTTTTTTTCATTCACGATCACACTTAGTAGCAATTACAAAACAAACAAACCGCAACCGTCCTTCGTATTGCCATTTTTCCTTCCAATTCGACTCCTCTTGAATGATGAGAATTTGCCATTCCGGGACAATCATCATGTACGACCTGTATCGCCATTTGTTTGGTTTTGTTTCTTGTCTTTCTTGTCCCACCACCACCCGGCTTTCTTCTTCCCTGGATAGGCACAATAAGGGTGATGGCTGGTGGTGGTGGTGCCACGCTGGTCGTATGTGATTTCTGTTCTATTTTTTTTACTTTTAAAAACATTAATTACAAACTAGCGATTAAGTTTTAGCAATTAAACGATCTACGTTTAGTGTAACGTTAGGGGTAAGAGTGAGTGAAAACAGTAGTCGTAGCAGCGAACAATTTTATTAGTTAAAGAAAACAAGAAAAACAAACATTACAACAGCAAAATGTTTTGAAAAAATCATACACAAAAAAAACAAACAAAAACCCTGTAACACAGAGATGAAAAACACGCGTTTAGTATGTAGTAAGGTTTCCCCCCCTTTTTTTTAAACTGTACTGTTATATTTTATTGACGGCAACACGAATGTGGAAGAAAAGAGCGTTTAAATATAATTTGAATTTAGAACATTGAAAGATACATGTGTGTTTTTGTTTTTCTTTATTTATTTATATAATTTATTTATATATTTTTATAAAATATTTGTTGAAAGAAACGGTTCTGCATCACTGATTTTCCCATAGAAAACCAAACAGAAAGAAATTGTATACGTCTACGCAGCAACACGTTGCCATGGTAGCAATCCAAGTCCTCCCGAGTACGACGACGGTTTTGCCAAGCGAATTCGACCAGGCGCACAAATTTTGGTAACAGGGGAGCATCCAAATCAGGAGGTAGCATTTATCGCTTGGCCACGCTGGTATTTGTGTGCAGCGTACCGTTTCTACCTTCTATGGTGATCAATGTTCTCTCTCTCTCGCTTGATCGCAATGCGATCGGTACGGAGACGCGCTTCATTCCATCCGAATCGACCAGGCGCACAAACTTTGATAACAGGAGAGCATCCAAATCAGGAGGTATCATTTATCGCTGCATGATGCGCCGCTCACTTTCTCTCACACGCAATGTAATTTTTAATCTCTCTCATATAGAAGAGAGGATTGCGATCGTTACGGAGATAAGCGAATCTTTCCAAGCAAAATCCACCCGCACCAAATCTCCGATAACAGGAGAGCATCCAAAGCAGGAGGATACGCCATTCCTTCCCGGCAAAATCGACCAGGCGCCCAAACTTTGGTAACAGGGGAGCATCCAAATCAGGAGGCAACATTTACCGCATGGTTACTTAGTGTCGCATATAGTGGTCTCTTTCACTCTAGTAATGAATATTTCATTACAGTTTTTACTAAAATTCATTGCATTTTTGATAATAATAATACATTCTTCCAATAATAAAGCAAATTATGTGTATTTAAACAAAGATTTTCTACTATTTTGCTAATTTTATTGAGTAAATTGTTCCATTTCATCCTACTCGAATAACGGCCATTTTGAAATCTGCTCGACCCATCATTCGAGCTCGACTTTTTATTATCCGTGTTCGGGCAGATGACAGTACGCTTTGTTTACATCGTACGCATCCGAATCAAAACAACCACAAATCCGGGAAAGTTGTGCATGTGAAAACGGATTTAGTTTTAGCAGTTTAGCAAACGAAATAATGGCAGATGAGAATGAAAACTCGTGCGATAAGTTCGATGATGTGAAGCCGGATAAAATGTTTACGCTGAAGAAATGGAATGCGGTCGCAATGTGGAGCTGGGACGTGGAGTGCGATACTTGTGCGATTTGCCGTGTGCAGGTTATGGGTGAGTGGTTAAAGTTGGTTTTCTATTGACTGTGGTTGTATTAAACTACGCTTAAAATGTATTTTTAGTTGTTTAATGCTATGTATCAAACCAATTACGAGGAATCAATTGTAACAATAAGTCTATCAAATGTTAAGCAGTGCACCTACGAGCATTTGGATCAAAAAAACGCACTGTCATCTCGGTGTGCTGATCGTGTGCCACTGCCATGCTGAGGTCCTGAAAACATATTTACGGCTACGCTACCACATTTGCCAAATATTCGTGGAAATTACAGAGCATCTCAGGTCATACGATGAAATGGTCGAGTATGCCTTGATTAATTGAGTCTCGGACCACTTCAAGCAGCGTGCTTGTTCCGCATGACATTTTTACAGGATTCCTCAAGGTTTTAATATGCTTTCTAAGAAAAACATACCTTAGAAGCAATCATTTGAGTTGCTTACAATGTTTTTATATCATCGTATGTATTCTCAAACAAGACTTTCACAAACAAAACTCCAAATTTTTATTTTTATTTGTAGTATGACGGCCGTAGGCCGTATTGTCAACAAAACTCCAAATGTTGTACACTTTATTATTTTGTTTTATTTATTATTCTTTGTTCAGTTCGGATTACAAAAATATATGCAGCGTATTACCTCTAATATACATCTTTTGGGAAAAATGTTAAAGAAAACTATCTGCTAAATATGAACTCACAATCCTTGATTTGCCCCTCGTACACACACACAGATAAAACCGTGATTAAATCCATGTTTTCTTACTAAATTGTGTTACTAAAGTTTTATCGTTTATTCAAATCAATATTCTATGCGCGATCCTATGTAGCTCTAATCTCAAAAAACGGGAAAAACAAACCATATCTAAACCATAATCATTATCCGGTTCGATGATGCGTTACAATAAATATTATTAACATCCCCTCCCATCCCATCTAGCACACTGTCTAGCCGGTTGTATTTTTTCAACAGAAAAGCAGTTCCAACGGTGAGATTCGAACCACAGTGTTCGTCAGAATTCTCTCGGCACATTTTGTAAACACTTTTCCACTGCTCCTATTACCGGTGTCATGTTCAATTTTTGTATATCCTGCTGGTACAAAATATGGTTGGCAATTGTTGTGTTTTATATGCTTTGCAATTTAATTACCAGTTACGTTTTGTCTCGTATACTATATACATTTAAAAACGTTATTCGTACTTGCTTTTACTAACGTTTTCTTTTTTTGCGGAAAGAAGAAGCAAACATATTCGTCTAAACTAAATCATTAAATGTTTCTATGACAACTAAACAAAACAAAAATTAAACCCTGTCATTCCTTCTACGCACACACACCGCTTGCTGTGAGTTTTAAAATGTGCGTTGAACCTTTTTGTCGCTTAAAGCGTACAACAGGCAGTAAAACGAATGTTCACAGCTCTCTCTCTCTAGCTCTCTCGCTCTCTCTAGCTACTATTCTAGACTAAAAGGTTCTGTTTTGCACCCTTCTTCTTCGCGTCACGCTAAACTTATGATCGATAATTATAAAATTACTTTAGAAGCACCGCGAATGCGTCCGGTTTTGATGAAACATCGTGCATCCGAAATTGTTCTTGTTGCTGAGGTGAATAAATTCTACATTCTAGCTTTAAACTGGCTAGAGGAGTGGCTTACACTAGCCACCGTCAGTAGTAACGCTCTCTGTGGTTGGGGTCCCTGTGTCAAGCATCTATAAGCTGTGTCCAATTTGATTGGAATATATATCATGTCTGCTGTTGCTACTACTACTTCTACTACTACTGCTAATGCTGCTACCACTAATAGTGCCCTGCGCTTTTTTGGTTTGAAATTTGAAGCTCCCTTTTACACATCTACTAGGAAGAAACCAAAACGAAAAGTGGGGTGAGAAAAAAGAATTGTTGTGGATGCTTCTAAAACCTACGAACGAAATCGAGTAAATCTTGCCACTGGCGGCAAAACAGAATCTATTGGATCACATATCACATTCTAGTACTTGTATGCTGCGCGCCCTCTCCCACTGGTCTGGTGTGCCAAAACTCCTTCTCACACACATACACCATGCTACATGACCATGCTTTGAGAACGCCCGTTTACATGTTGAACGACAGTGGCTTAATGTTGGCGACGGAGCTCATACGCCGCACGCGGCCCATCATCTTACGCTCAATGTCCTCGAGCGATTTGCCCTGCGTCTCCGGGACGTACACGATGACGAACATCAAACCGATGACACAGATCGAACCAAACATCCAGAACGCACCATGATTACCGATTGAAGCTGTAGAAAGAAGCGATGGAAGAAAAATACACCATTAAACTCCAATCATTTGAATCATCTCATTCTCTCTAATCCATCTCTTACCCGTAATATCAGCAAACGTTTTCGTCACCACGAACGTACAGCTCCAGTTGAACGCGGTCGCAACAGACGCAGCCGAACCACGAATCTTGCCCGGCAGAATCTCACCCATCATCAGCCACGGAATGGGACCGAATCCGAGCGAGAACCCGACAACAAACACAACAAACGCAGCCAACGGCAACCAACCGATGTGTGACACATCATCCCCATTGTTCTTCATGTAGAAGAACGTACCGAGCGTCATGAGTGTGATGATCATCGCCACATCCGAGATGTAAAGCAGTATCTTACGGCCCAACCGATCGATCAGTATCGTCGCAATGAACGTCGCAATAAAGTTCACCACACCGACAATGATCGTGCAAAGCTTCTCATCAATCGTCGACCCAGCACTCTGGAAGATTTGCACCGTGTAGAAGATGACCGCATTAATACCGGACAGTTGCTGGAAAAACATCAGCCCGAGCGAGATGAGCAGCGGCTTCAGGTTGGACTTCTTCAACAGATCCAGCATGGCGCTCTTGGATGCGTGTCGTTCCGCTTCCTGGTGTGACTTCGAGATACCCTTCAGCTCGGGCTCAACGTCCGCCTTACGGCCGCGTAGCCACTGCAGGGCTTTACGGGCACGTTCTTCCCGATTACGCGACACATACCAGCGCGGCGTCTCGGGAATAAGGAACATCAGTATCAAGAATGGCACGGGAAGAGCCGCCCCGAGGAACGCTAGCCCGGACCAGTCCATGTACTTGCCGGCGACAAAGCACAGCAGGATGCCGATGTTACCGAAAGCCGTTGGAAGCAGACCGAGCGTACCACGAACCTCCGGTTGTACCGTTTCGCCTAGGTAGACCGGAAGCGATAGTGAGGCAATACCGACGCACAGACCGGATAGAGCACGACCTGTAAAATATAGGCCAGATATAAGGGGTTAAAAGATGTAACGAAAAACGAACGAGTAAGAGCTGGAAACTTACCAACAAGCACCATTGCCACGTGAGTAGCACAGCCGATCAGTAACCAGGATATGATGAAGGGTGTTGCCGTCGCCAGGATGGTGTTCTTACGCCCAAGATACTCAATCATCGGTCCACCGAGAATGCCACCGGCCAGACCGGCAAGAGGCATAATACCACCGACCCACGAGCCCTGGAGAAAGTGGATACACCGACAAGAAGAAGAAGATGAAACGCTTTAACCTTGAACTGTGGCAACTCAAATGACGTGAATGCTCTGCAATGAATGGCGAATTTGACGAATATCGCATCGGAAATACGGAAAGGATGGGAAATTTGTTTGTTTTGTTTTTCGCAAGAAAGGAAAGCGTTGGGAAAGGAATTGGAAGAAAGGCGCAACGATATGGAGGTTCAATTTTGGGATGTATAAAAATATCCTTCTCGGCCATTGTTGTTACGACGGGGACGGGTGTTTTTTTTTGCGGTTAAACAGCTTCCTATTTGTGAAGCGTGTTTATTAATGTCAACAGGATTCTTATTAACTTTTGCAAACAACGCGTGGAGCAGTATTACTTGATACAATCGGCACCAGGCATCGTAGGCATAATAATCAACAATTTATTTATTGATTGTTTTTGTACTGCGAGGCTTTCACGTCTAATGAGGTTCTCTAACTAGGTCCTCTCTGTTGTAGCTTTTCAGTCCCATTCCCCGGGGACGTTTGTTGATTATTTTAATGTGCAAAGGCTAACCAAGCAGTACATTATCGGATTATTATACCCGTGATGATCTGATGATGCCTTTAGCTGATTAGAGTGTAGTTAGGAGGAGAGCTTTTGATCAACAAGACACGGTCTGGGAACGGACACACGTGTGTAAGATGTGCGAGACCTTTAGCGCTGGCATTGAAGCGCAAACCACAATTTACTTACCGATTGGTCCGTCACTTCGAATGATGTAATGTTGCGATCCTTCATCGATACCAGTGCGGGTGAGGTGTACGCGGACGAAAATCCAACCACCATGGATCCGAGCGACACTGACAGGGCGGCAAGTACCTTTAAAATTTGCCAAACGAAAAAGATTCATTAGTACACACGCACACACACAATTTTTGAGACACGATGAAGGTGTGATCCTTTTTGGTTGGCATGGCGACTGCTGTCACTAAGTATGCTTTGAAATCTTTGTAAAGCTACTGTCAACTGAAGGATGTTTGGTTTAGTAGAAGATGATGATCGGGCGAGTACTTTTCGCGGGGATGGACACATTTGTTTAGTGTTCACTTAAAGGTAAATTAAGAAGAAGATTGATTGTAAACCTGCGATAAGGTGCACTTGGCGACCGGTTCCTCGGCGGGTACCGTGAACGACACATGGGTGTCGGCACGCATCAAAATCTTCACCATTTTGTAGCCGTCTACAGTACAGGCACCACCTTCAATAATAAATTCGCCGCCACACTATACAATCCGGGTACTGTTCACGCAATTCTTCGTACTCCAGCACTGTAAAATCACAACACACGAAAAACAAAACACAGAAAATGGGGGAGGAAAAACTAAAGAATTGGCAAGGAAAAACTCCCGTAACACATTGGACAGCTTCTTCTTCGCTGGAACTCTGACGTCCGTCGGTCGGTCCGAGTGTGTGCACGCGCGGAAGAGCTCTGGCACGGCACTGGCCGAATCCAGTGTGTGAACGCGGCGGTTCCGCGTGTATGCGACCGATAAGTACGCGTAATCTGTAGCAATCGCAGCATCCTGCCGCTGGAACTCTGTCGTCGTCGTGCTGGTGTTTGTGTGCTCTTCTGATTGTTACTGAAACTCTGCCGCCCCACAGCCATCCATCCCCATCCGTCATCAGCGGTGTATACACAAGTTCGCGATAGTGTAGAGTGGCAAAAAGGATGGAATGGGGAACTCATCACCACACTCTACCACTGCTGGTGGTGTGATGATAATGTTCCGGTCACTCCAGACAAGGAAGCCGCAAACGGCATGGAGGACTTTTTCGAGTTTTTTTTTTTCATCTGTTTTCTGCTTCGTCCCTATTTGTCAAGAGCAACTAAATCGAAACGATGTTTCCCAATTGCTGGTTCAAATCCACCCACCCGTTAAGAGTGTGACGGACGGATCGTGGTCGCACACTTCTGACACACACGAGTAGGCAAATCAATGCCTCCACGTTATCAACGTCATTGCCCCATCCCTTTTTGCATACGCCAAGTTTGTATTGCCGGACCACGACTTCCAACTACTCCCTTCAGCGTTTGGCCCCGATTCCGGTTAGTCCTACTTTGCGCTCTATTCTCTTCTTCAACTAGTTCTCTTCTTCTGGTTCGAAGAAATTGGGTGATGTACTAAGGGAAAATATCTCCATCTTGTTTTTGTCCTCTTGCGAACCGGACGAAACAGAACTCATGAAGTTATGAGCAACAAGCGGTTCAAAGTACAGTACAGTAGAAGAAGGCTCAGCTGATGTTGTTGCCTATCAAACGAAGGCTCCTGCGAGTCAAGCTTACGAATGAATGTTTCTTGATCGGGAACTGTAAATCCTATTTGAATCATCTTATCAAAATCTCATCCAACATATGTCCTTTTTTAAGTCGAAAAAAACAGAGAAAATTGTGGTGGAAAACAAGCGCTATCATAGCGAAAATCAAACCAACCGGTAGACAAACACACACCATTCCGACCGTTGCCATCGGCAGCCTGTGACCATCGTCCCCCGGTTCGCCCGGTGGTACTACGAGGGCCACTGTCGCCACCGTCCGGTCGGATACTGCCGGAGCTTTCCTGTCTGTTGTTGCGAAATTTTCCATCACCAGCTTGCCACACAGTACTTGCTTTTCCAACATTGGACAATGGTAGGCACATGCACGGATACACTCACACACGCACTTTCTCTCTCTCTCTCTCACACACTAGCGCAAATCAAGGCGCAAACTAAGCACACACTCCCGGTATTAAATTCTCCAAAACTATTCTGTCTAAGCTGGTGCTTTTCTTTAGAAAGAGTAATTCTGTAAAGCTAATCAAACTGCTCGTTCTTCTAAAGATATCGCTTCCGCAATTCTTCCTGAAGATTGTCAGTCAGGATCACACTCAATCCATTGGAAAATCGGCAATCACACAGCTGTAACGAACGGACGAGACTGAGCAGCCAGTACAATCCTCGACAAACGAAAGGATAGCAGAAACAGACAGAACAGTCGCAACACATCCAACCGTCCCACGTACACCGACGCAAAGTGGACGCATTCGTAGCCGGGAAATGTGTTATGTCCAGTTTCCCGTTTTGTTTCTGTCTCTTCCACCACACATTTGTCCAGATAGGATGGATATAATTATCCCGCAGTTCCATCTGTGCGCTACTCTCAAGCAAGCAAGCGTGTGCAAAGTTGCGCTTGCTCTAACTCCATCAAACGGAAGGATAATGGATAGTAAGAAATCCTGGTTGTGAGTTTTCCGGATCGTTTGGCGATTTCAAAAATCACAAATATGTACTGTGTCATTGACATTGAAATCATTCACATAATCCGCACAGCTGGAAAGGCTTAAGAGTGGCTTCCTATCGTTCAGCATTTGGAGGAAAACGCATCCGATTTAGGTATGGTATTGGGGATGTATAATTTAATTACGAATTGTTCCTTGGCTACACATTTCAGTTCAATCTCATCCCTAGCGATTACTATGTGTTGATTAAATATACCGCCCAATAGGCAACACCATCCAAGAAACATAGCAATTTCAAGTGCAGGCCTTTAATTCGAACCTCCAAGTTCACGCTCGTATGATTATTTCCGGCCATCGGCGTAACTAGAAGTAGCTGGCTATTAATAAAGGAGAAACAAAAAAAAATTACAGGGCACTGGTGACGAAAAGAGCCAGCGTTCAAAATCCATATTTGGGCCACCACTTAATCAAAAGCATGTGCGCACGGTCAGCAGAACAGTTATCAATGGAGGAGAGGTCAATCTTGACACCGTTTCAAATGCGACCTAAATCACTGGAAACCCCAGGACGGTGTTAACCGGAGCATATGACGCCTCGAAGCGGATTTGTTTACGCCACACCATCGCTGCTTCACATGGATGGCTAGTCATGGGAAGCATCTTTATAAATTATATGTGTTATAGAGATGTGAAGGCGCCTTATAGAGACAGCTCTTCCTACTTCTAGTTTATTTCACCATTTTCTTCTCTGTTCTACACCCCTGTACGGAGAATGGCGCGTGAAAACTATTCAAGATTGTGTTCTTCCCGTTTTACGGCGGGCAGTGTAGTATCATTGCGCATCTCTCGCATGCATTAATCTCTGGCAAAGGTTGCGTTTGCTGCTAAACTGTTCTGTAAACATCAGCTTCAACTAGCAAACAGGCAACTTCCCCGGTTCTTATTCACCGTGAATCGATCGAACTGCAGCTGATAAAGGGCAAAACGTGATCGTTCTTCGCAATGCGCGTGTAGTTTTGTCTCCCACCATCAGAGGGCGCTCGCAAACGTCAACAGCAAAACAAGTTCGATTGCTTTGATCGTTTTCGGTAACAATCATCCCGTAAATTAGCACTTTGTAAGCTCACCAGCACGATCCACGATTTTTTTTTGCAAATTTTATAGCAACACACACACTCCAGCGCGCACACACACACCGAACTGCTTGTTTTTTCGTTCGCAGCATGTCCTACCGTAAAGAAAATGGTCCTTTCTCACACTCAGCGAGGATCACCTGCTATCGAGCCGTCTGTCGACACGCACACCCACCCACACGCACTCGGGCCAGAGCTTGTGACACGTGGGCGGTGGTAAGAAACACACGAATTTTCCACACTATCGAGCGCTTCACCATCGACTAAACCATGGCACCGATCGGTTGCTGCTTTTTATACTGGACCGATTCGATTCCCGTCCGGCGAGATACAGTGCGGGACGATAGTTCCTCCGGGAGGAGTGTTTTTCCAGGAAGGGAAATTCCTTTTCGAGAGTGTATGTGCTCACTCACTGCTAACTGCCCTTTCCACGAAGAAGAAGGTCCCCGGCTAGGGCTCGTTGCAAAACACATAACAATAAATAAAGACTACTGGCTCTCTACTCCCCGGGTACTGTCAATCGAACTCGTGCAATGGCTACTACGATCAAGCGCACTCAGCCGGTGCACAATGGTTCCGATGCATGTCCGGGGCGCTCCCAACTTTCATTCACCGTCACCAGCAAAGCCAATGGATACGGATAAAGGGAAGCTCATGTCCTTGGTTTTTTTTTGCATTCCAGGTGCGTTCCTCACAACTATCTCTAGCACATGAAAGCATGAAAAGTGACCAAACTGCATCAAAGATCCAGTGTGCCGGTTTCCCTTACCCGGGAACCGATCGATCGAAATGGCATTCGTCGGTCGTCACGTGTCTGCCGTTAGTGGAGCGTTGATGCACCCGTTTTCTTTCTCTCGCAAGGTGTCCAACTCATCGCGAATTGCGAACCGATGTTCGGTTATCGATAAGTCATTAGAAATAGAAAAAATAGATACCGAAGCATTACGCGATGCGATTACTATTCCAGCTGCTCCGTGTACGCTTGCAAACGCGTCAGGTACGCCACTGCGGTAGCTATGAATAGTTTTGATTAATTAGCTGTCGAACAATTTGCGCTACTTCGGCAGAGAATGGTGTTGGCTTGATATGGATATGGAAGTACGGCTGCGTGTCCATCATTCTCGTAAGGTGAATAAAATAAAGTTTCCATTTCCATTCGCGTAAATTGCAGGCCGGTGGTTGCAATGTCCTTGAACTGAGAGCTGTGTGTGCCAGGAATAGTATAGTGATTGATTAAAGCAATGTAGAAAATGATTCTAATTTTCTTTTTCCATATTTATTTTAGGAATTGGAATGAGATTTCAATAAATCCTCCAGAACTGACACTGTGTTCTGAGATTGTCTGGAAGTTGCGAGGGCGAACCGATAGCAGAACCGCAATTATCCCGTTCGCGCGCTGTTGACGCCGTACAAACGATTCGACAATAACAACAAGCGATCGGATGCTTTTCCCGCTCAGCGATGCAACGTAAGAGAGTGTTCGCCGGTAAGAACCCGGCCGGATGATAAGATCACGTAGGCAACAGCTGCTACCAGCTAAAGTTCTTACAACCGTCCGGAATCTTTGGTAGTAGCGGTTTTTATGACATGACCAGTTTAAGGTCGCGCTACACATGGGGGAATTGCTGTGAGGATTTGCGACGAACGCAAAGAAACCATGCATTATCAGTGACGCAAATGTTGGCGCTATGATAGTGTGCAACGAACCTACGGGAGAATCTTCGCCTGTGCGAGACCGCATATTGGAAGCTTCCCGACTAGTGGCATTGCGTTGCCCATGACCTGTCGGGAGGTAAAAGAGTTTGATCGTTTGTCAATTTGCGACTCGTCGATCAAGCCCAAAAAATAACTAAAACATCTTATTCAATACGATCGACATCTTCATTCATATATGTTAAAGTAGATTGATTCATTCATTTCGTTTCATTTACTTAAGCGACACTTGTCATGTCTTATAAACCAATCAACAATTCATATCCGAATGTTTTGACCAGGCTATTAGTGCTCAGCTTGGCACACAATATTGATTCGTCTGCCACGCTCTAAGCTGTCTACTCAAACAAGCTTGCCGCCAGCTCATCTTCGTCACTGTCGATCGGTGTTCACCTTATCGGTATAAACAAACGTACATACAGTGGGAGGCACAATTTGCATTCCGTCTGGGTCAGTCGAGTGGCGTAGACTTGATGATTACCGCAGTTTGAACACGCGTCCATGCTAACACGACGTTCATGACGTTTAAAAGATGAACCACATTGTGAATTGTTAATCTGAAGATGTACTCTTTCCGGTGCAGTTTGCTTACAGCGTCGCCATGCCGTATATTGAAATGATCCTGCGAAAAACTAGCCCTTACCTGTGTCCAGATGTAGATAGGATTTGTGGTTGGCCGGTACACCTCCAGCTTCGGTTTACCCTCCTCGGTAATCTGTCGCACGAACGGTACAGCGGTACGCATGTTTTCCTCCTTCGTACCCATTTCCATCTCCAGAAAGCGGATGCTTTTCCGCGAATCCGTACTCATCGATTTGGACTGTTGGAAATGTTTGCGTGAGCTGATGTAATCTTCCTCGTCGCTCGAATCTAGATCCTACAAGAAGAGCACGCAAGGCGCATCATTGTACGGTTCACGGATGCTCTTTGTTTTACAGTGCAATGTGGTACCTTCAGGTCAATGATGACGGGCTTGGTAATGTCGGCATCAATCCGCAGCAGACTGGTGGAGGGTTCAAAGTCTTCGTCGCTGCTGGACGGCGACGGTTCCTTGTCGAACTTGAACGAAATGTGCCGCGCATCGAGACTCTTGTGTTTGCGCTCCTGGAACTCTTTCCGTTGGCCCTCGAAATCGTCCGACGACGAGGAAGCCTTCAGCAGCTGCTCCAGCACCTTGGCGCTCTTCACATCGAGCGATACATGCTTCTTGCCCTGGAACTGTCTTCTGTTGTCGGTCGCTAGCAGGTGTCGGAGTTCCTAAAAGCAAAAAAAACGCGCATCCCGTCAGTATGCAAAACGCAATCTACTCGGCACGGCGACGTTTCCATACCTTGATTAGCTGTGTCTTGTGCTCGGATGTGCTGTGACTTTTGTGCTTCTGAAAGTGTTCCCGCTGCTTGCGGAAGCTGTTCTCATCCTCGTCGAACCGGTCCTCCTCCTGGTCGAACGAAACGCGCGAACTCTTGAGCGACGATTTGGATTTGGTTTTTTCGCCCGCCTCGAGAAACGGATTCGTATCGTCCGTCTCGAGGATCGGGCTGAACGTCCTTTGCGGCTGGTGCTGCTGTGTGAGACCGCGCGGTGGCACACTGGCCAAATCTTCCGCGTTTGTGTCGAGCACGATCGTGTCCAGGCTGGTTGCTGTCGTCGAGGTGGAGAGTGATCCTTCGGCCGTGTTAACACGCTGATAGCCGTACTGCAGTGGATCACGGATCTCATCCTGGACAATGATGTGATGGAACGTAATAGAATGGAATTAGTTTAGTTCTTACGCTTACGCAATAAGGTAGACAATTCGAATGAAACTCGCTTTACCACCGTGCATCAATTCACCTGTTGCAATACTGAGCCACATGTTGAAATGCCGGATTTAGTTTGATCATCCAATGGAAATCAGAAAACAAACAAGTGCTCTGAATATGTTTACTCTTTGATAGATGTAGCTTTCCGATGCGTAGAACACATTTCATGATTCATAAAATTGCTCTGGATTTGGTACACCGTTACTAGAACTATGATAGAAGAAATCAAATTTCAACGGCGCAATGAAATATTTCATTATGAAACATTTCCCGTTCGTGTAGTGTTATCATCTCACCCCTAGATGGCGCTTGTGTCCTTATATATTTACATAAAGCAACAGCTATGTGTATTACACACGACAAAATGATTAGACATTTTTTTCGTTTGCAACGAGATAAAACAATTCTTTCATTAATCGGCAAACAAAAAGCAAGATTATTCATCCCACGGTAAGCAAAACTAGATAGAACTGGCTCGGCACCAACTTTGTCGCAGTTGACGTGGAGCGTTTAATTGGTGTTTATCATTTCTAAATGGTTATTTATACCGTCACAAGCGACACAAGCACACCGGTACACGTGCTTACTGGTGCCGGTATGTAAATGTGACCAATTGTTGCACATTGTGCAGTCTGTGTGCCTGTAGTCATTGAACGTATACGTTGCAGTGGTTGCACAGTTGGACCGTCCTACACGTGTGTTGGTGATCGTTTTTTGATTTTTTTTGTTTACTGTACCAATGTTTTATTGTTTAGCATAAATATACTCATTTTCCTTTCCCTTTTTCTCGCTCGCTCTCATCCAACTTCTTTCGCGGTGCTATAAATATATGCCCCCAATATACTCTTTTACTCATTTTTGGCTCTCTTTTGGTGCCGGTGGTGTATGAACCGGCGCGAACATTCCAGAAGAAAGCGACCTTCCGGTGAGGCAAGCATCAAAGCTTTGTTGTGACCAATGCAACGGGTTTTAGGTTACTTTTTCTACCGATTTGCTGTGTGTCGGCGTTCCCGCCACAATTTGTAGATAAGCAAATACTTACGGAGAGAATGTTGCAAACCTTGTCGTAAGTTTACTGTGTGTGCTAGTGTAAAACTATATTGACATGCAAAACGCTACCTTGCTGGTGCACCGGTTCAACCTACAAACGTTTTATCTACGTCAGCCAATGGTTTGGTGGTTTTCATTTTGTTTTTCACATTGTGACGCAATTCAGTCTTCTGTGTACCGGGGCAAGCGGGTACAGTTACAGTTCATTAATGTGGTGTACGCGCTCGCTTGTTACGGTAGATCTATCGGAAGATCAACGCAGACCAATCTCTTCATTCATCCGTAGCCGGTTAAATCTAACGGCCGATAAAGTCGAGCAAATATAAATAACTCCCTGTGTACTGATGTCCACACAAGGGGACATCAATTAGGAAAAAGAAAAGCATTTTCGGGAAGTTGTCGTAAAATGTATTTCTTGTCTAAATCCCACAAAAATCTCTAAACAGATTTTTCTTTAACGACCAAAGGCACAAAGGGGAGTTCAAAATTCTATGTTTGAAGGACAACAACCGGTGCGTTCTTGATTGTTTTTGCTTGCTTCAGGCTACAAGACAGATCGTTTGCCTTTTTTTTAAGATAATTGTCGTTTATGTACAAAAAAAAAAACGCAGCAAAACATTCAGTCTCTTTCTCTCTCACCAATTTATTTGCGATTTACGTTGCTGGTGTTGGTGCGAGGGGCCGTCTTGTGTACTAATAAATGTACGTCAGCAATTAGCGACAGTCGCAAAAGACACGAGACGATCGTCACATGAAGGTGGATATCGCAGCATCAACACAGAACATCGTGCGTCTTAACAGATCGCTATCCTGAACAACATTTTCTACGTCGCTTAGTTTACGTTTGTTTTTGACTTTTGGTTTTATTTTCTCTAATATTTACAAAGAAAAATCAAGTATCATCCATCGTCCGTACATCGAAGCACCTGATCGTGACGTACACAAAGTGGATAAATTGTACCTCAAAGGCAGAACAGTGTCGCACGAGGACATGCCTCCCGACAATGCCTTTTTCTATCATAATTTCTCAGAATTGCAAACGCAAACAGCAGACATGCAGGCCTGGTTGAAGCCTGCCGGTGGATGAATGCCATTATCATCGATGCACCATTGCAGTCTGTGCACTCATACGCACGCAACGTGACATAAAGGTGGAATCCGTTGGTTTGGAAAACAGTTTCAGGAAAATAAAACTAATATCAACAACCCGTGTCCCGAAGCTGAACCCCGATCGGTGTAACGCGCAGAACACCGCACAGATAGACAATAAGCGTTATTCTGAACTTCCGTGTGCAGCGTTTGATACAAAAGTGTCGCGTGCACGATCATTCCCCACCGGAGATAATTTGCCGTATCACTTTAGTAAAGCGCGTGGAATTATTATTGCAATTTACCATTCGCGCAATGCTATGTAACCTGGAAGTAAACAACATATTGACCTTACGCGGTTGAAGTTATCTTGATTGCCAGATGTAACTTGTTATCCGTATGCAGGAATGTGTCACAAGTGCGGGGAAACAAATATAAATATTAAATGGCCATTTTCTTTTTTGTAATCGCCATTTTAAACTGTTTCCTGTCAATCGATATCCGTTTCGCAGAAAGAGACATGTATTTGCAGAACTTCTTCTACGAATGTAAGCATTTAAAACATATTTACACAATCTAAACTTTAAAACATCCATCAGACAAGCTCATGTACTCCATCTTGAAATTCGCGTGCACACTTATGCCATTTTCTTTTTCTGCATTACAAACACACCGTCCCATCTAACGGGTGTAGAAAAGTACCCTTTTGAACGGCTGTGTTTGACCTTTTGCTTGACATTGACCACCCCACCGTCAACGCCCGGTAGCGGTCTAAATTCGTACGAATTCTTCGCAAGAAGGAGGAATGGCGGAAGTTTAGCCAACAGCAACAAAAATCACACACACACCCCAAAAGAAAAAGGTGTTCGACCGATCCATCCGTCCACCTTCGCTTTTTAGTATTAGCAGACAGCAACCGAAACTGTCAAAAAATTTGCGACCGCCTCGCGTTTGTTTTTCACGTCCACCCACCCACAGTGTGACATAAACATTTTCTCTCACAAACACACCGACACACACCGACACACATAAGGGTAGTATCTCGAGCAGCAAAAAGCGATCGCTCTCGAGAAGTCCCAGCCAACAAGGAAATTGTGGCGACAACTCCCGGCGACTAGCAGCACTGTGTATCGCGGCTAACCTTATGAACCTTGGAAGGCTCATTCACTGATCTTTGCGCTTCAGGTTGGCTCACTGCCGACCGGTATGCTGGCACGACGGTGGTGTTAAGTTCTATTTTGTTTCATTCGAATTCTCAACTCTTTCGGCAGGAACATAGGGAACAGCCACAAGCAACTTGTCAACTTACTCCTCCTTCGTTGGTCATCGTTCGCTTGATTTTGTCGACGATTCGACCCATCGGGCCAGATCCGCTACCACCGCCTCCACCGCCACCACCACCACCACCTCCTCCGGTACTCATGTTGTTGTCGGCTGTACGTTACTTGACTGGCCACTGGACACTGCAGCTACACTTCAATCACCGATCGGTTGGTTCGATCGTCAATCATGCGGGACTCTTTGCGATTCCACTTTCACTCGCCCGCACGATCACTCTCGGCAGTTTTTGCTAATTCTCCACGCACAACGGATACTACTTAGTGCACTGTTCTACTAACACTTTGGTGGTTTCGGTTTGTTTGTGGCCTGTCGGTGTCAAGGTTCAAGCTCCTACCGTCGACGCGGGGTTTGTTTTGAAATATTAATCCGAAGCCACACACTCACTGCGTTGGGAAACACGTTGCTCCAGAAACGTCGTCTGTTTTTTTCCAAATTTTTTCAAGGCTTCACAGCTGATGTAATTCACGATTTCGCACAACCTGTGCGCACGATAAACCAGCGCGACAAAATAAACACGCACACTCTCAACGCACACACAAAAAAAAATACACGATAGAGTCACCGTTCACCTGGTGCAGACTTGGTGCTACATTCGGCAGGGTGCTAGATTCGCGCGCGCTTTATACAGACGATAAGGTTTGAAAAGGTGGCCGATTCTTCAACCCGCTTATATAGCATTTCTGTCGCGATTGTATGGACGCGCGAACCGTGTTGAGTGGTCCGGTGAGTGTTCACCAACACTAGCGCGCGTACGTTGGGGCGGTAGTGCGTGGTTGCGCGAACGGAATCCCCCGGGCCCGAAGCTGTGCGCGCGATCGGCGTGAGCTCCGTGAGAAGTTGTCTGCGGTGGCAGAGACCACACACCACTTGCTCGTTATTGCTTTGAGCGAATGTTTTGGGGAACAGTGATCTAAAAATGATCTTCTCAACAAAACTCGTGTACTGCGAGGATCTCTTCAGTGCTCCGCAGAGGATTAGTTTGCTCGGA